>JADRCD010189842.1:6993-41388 GCA_019843815.1 Montemys delectorum
GAGAGAGAGAGAGAGAGAGAGAGAGAGAGAGAGAGAGAGAGAGAGAGGCAGGCAATAGGGCAGCTAATGGGCTTTCAGCATGAAGGAGGAAGGAGCTGCTTGTCACTGGTCACCAATGGGAACCTGGCCCTGACTGACAAAGACTCTGCTCTTGGAGGGTGTCTTAATTTGGCTGGAATTCAGGAGGCCAGTTATATTAGTACATTCCTCGACTCCCCAGGGGGACTTGCTCACTGACAAAATGCTCTGGAATCTCTGTTTGAGAGTTTTCTTTTTGTTTCTTTGTTTTTCTTTTTATTCTTTGAGAATTTCATACATGTATACAGTGTAATATCACTATATCTGCCCCCATTTCCCATCTTAAATCTTTCCATACTCCTCTAGCATGTTCTCTCCCAATGTCAAGCCTTCTTCCCTTGTTTTGATAACCCACTAAGTTTAACTAGTGCTACCCATGTGTGAGTGTGATTCCTTAGAGCATGGAAAACCTACCAGTGGCCATACCCTCACAGAAAAAGAATCCCTGCCCTACACCAGTCAGCTGCCAGTGTATGGATGCTTGGCATTGGGTGGGGACTGGAGGGCATCTCCAGTATCTCTGCTAGAGTTCTGGAGGGCTGGATTTCACACAACCCTGTGCATTACAGTAGCTGTTGGAGTGTAAGAGCACATTATGTCCATAAAGCAGCATTCAGCTCTTACATTCTCTCCACTACCTCTTTCTCAATGCTTATGGAGTCTGAGACAGCTGGAAAAGATGTTCCACTTAGGAATCACTTAGGAATGAGCACTCAAGGAGATAGGAATGGATCGATTCCTATCTCCTCGTACAAAGCTCAAGTCCAAGTCCAAGATCAAGGACCTCCACATAAAACCAGATACACTAAAACTAACAGAAAAGAAAGTGGGGAAGAGCCTTGAGCACATGGGCACAAGGGAAATTTTCCTGAACAGAACACCAATAGCTTATGCTCTAAGATTAAGAATTGACAAATGGGACCTCATAAAATTACAAAGCTTCTGTAAGGCAAAAGACACTGTCAATAGGACAAAACAGCAACCAACAGATTGGGAAAAGATCTTTACCAATCCTATATCTGATAGAGGGCTAATATCCAATATATACAAACAACTCAAGAAGTTAGACTCCAGAGAACCCAATAACCATATTAAAAATGGAGTACAGAGCTAAACAAAGAATTCTCAACTGAGGAATACCAAATGGCTGAGAAGCACCTAAAGAAATGTTCAACATCCTTAGTCATCAGGGAAATGCAAATCAAAACAACCCTGAGATTCCACCTCACTTTAGTCAGAATGGCTAAGATCAAAAACTCAGGTGACAGCAGATGCTGGAGAGATTGTGGAGAAAGAGGAACACTTCTTCATTGGTGGTGGAATTGCAAGCTGGTACAACCACTCCGGAAATCAGTTTGGCAGTTCCTCCGGAAATTGGACATAGTTCTACCAGAGGACCCAGCTATACCACTCCTGGGCATGTACCCAGAAGATGCTCCAACATGTAATAAGGACACATGCTCCACTATGTTCATAGCAGCCTTATTTATAATAGCCAGAAACTGGAAACAACCCAGATGTCCCTCAACAGAGGGATAGATACAGAAAATGTGGTACATCTACATGATGGAGTACTACTCAGCTATTAAAAACAATGAATTTATGAAATTCTTAGGGAAATGGATGGATCTGGAGAATATCATCCTGAGTGAGGTAACCCAATCACAAAAGAACACACATGGTATGCACTCACTGATAAGTGGATATTAGCCCAGAAGCTCAGAATATCCAAAATACAATTCACAAACCACAAGAAACTCAAGAAGAAGGAAGATCAAAGTGTGGATACTTTGTTCCTTCTTAAAAGGGGGAACAAAATATCCATGGAAGGAGTTATAGAGACTAACTATGGAGCAGAGACTAAAGGAAGGACAATTCAGAGACTGTTCCACCTGGGAATCCTTCCCATATTCAATCATCAAACCCAGACACCATTGTGGATGCCAGCAAGTGCTGGCTGTCAGAAGCCCGATATAGCTGTCTCCCGAGAGGCTCTGACAGTACCTGACTAATACAGAAGTAGAGGCTCACAGCCATCCATTGGACTGAGCACAGGGTCCCCAGTGAAGGAGCTAGAGAAAGGACCCAAGGAGCTGAAGGGTTTGCAGCCCCTTAGGATGAACAAGAATATGAACTAGCCAGTACCCCCAGAGCTCCCAGGGACTAAACCACCAACCAAAGAGTACACATGGTGGGACTAATGGCTCCAGCAGCATATGTATAGCAGAGGATGGCCTAGTTGGTCATCAATGGGAGGAGAGGCCCTTGGTCCTGTGAAGGTTCTATGCCCCAGTATAGGGGAATGTCAGGGCCAGGAAGAGGGTGGGCTGGTGAGCAGGGGGAGCAGGGAGGGAACAGGGTTTTTTCTTTTTTTTTTTCTTTTCGGAGGGGAAACTAGGAAAGAAGATATCATTTGACATGTAAATAAAGAAAATATCTAATAATAATAATAATAAAAGGAATAAGCACTCAAAATCTCCTATCTCAGGGCTTTGCCTGGTTATTTGTATCTCTCTGTGTTGAGTGCTGCCTGCTACCTAAAAGGAAGTTTCTCTGATGAAGGCTGAGGTCAGCCCAGGTCTTTGGATATAAGATACAAACATTTAGCAGGCACTTTGGCAACATGACCATTTGGCAAAATAGCAATAGTGTCTTCTACGCTGTGACCTATGGCCTCCCTAGCCATGGACTTTTGACCAAGATTGTAGTACCAGACATGAAATTCTCTCTTTTGGAGTGGCCCTCAAATCCATTTAGAAGTTAGTTAGTTACCACAAAAGGGTCATGCCACTATTGTAACCAGTGCCCATGCCTTGCTTGGCAGGCCAATATTGTTGCATGCAAGGAACACCTGTGGGTAAGACCACTTACATCTTGTCTCAGCCAGCTGACAGCCTAGCAGCTTCTGGTACTATGAGCTCTAGCCAGCAGGAAGTTTCTTGGTTGGTTTGTAATTTTTCTATGGCATACACCCAGAGGGTGTGGCTTCTTCAGCAATAGATTTTGCTACATAGTTACAGTGTGTAACTAAGAGCAATGGCTATAACCCGTGTTAGTTTAGAAGTTTCCTGGTCACAGTGGTGATTAATATTTCCTCTTAGCACTGCATGGTCTTCATAGCACTGTGTGGATTTTGGTAGGCTGTGCTTCATTTTTGTTTAATTCTGTAGTGAATCTTCCAAAATTCTAGAAATTTTTAAATTTCCCTTTTAATTTCTTCAGCGGTCCATTTATTCTTCAATAGTTGCTTAATTCCTATGGATTTGCACTTTCTGTGGTTTACTTTCCGTTGACATCTACCCTTATTCAATGGAAGTCAGATAGAATACAGAAAATTCTTTAAATTTCCCTGTATTTGTTGAGAGTTGCTTTGTGTCCTAATATTTGGTATATTTTGGAAGGAACTTCATTCTGTGGGTTGTTGAGGAGAGTGTGTGTTCTGTAGATGTCTATTTAATCTATTTGATCTATGGTGTCATTTAAAGAACATTTTAATTGTATTTATCGATTTTATGTCTATGTGTGTGTGTGTGTGTGAGGGGGAGGGGTATGTACATTTCACCACACCTGGAGGGGTCAGAAGACAGGTTGTAGGCTCTCTCTCTCTATCATGTGGATCCCAGAGATTGAGCTCAGGTAGTCAAGCTTCCCAGTAAATGGCTTTGATCTATGGTGTCATTTAACTTCAACTTTTATCTGGATGATCTTTCTCTTGGTGTGAATAGGATACTGAAGTCACCTGCTGTAATGGGATTAATCTGTGGTTTCACATTAAGTATTTGTTTCTAGCTCTTCCCAGATCTCTCTCTCTCTCTCTCTCTCTCTCTGTCCTCCCCGCACCTACCTGATCCCTCCTATTCCCATCCACACTCCCCCATCTAGATACCCACTCCTCCCCGACACTCTCCACCAGAAACCTAGTGCAATGGAAACTTCCATCAATCTAAGAGGGTGATCTTAGCTAAGACTCCTAGTAATGGGGCATACGGAACCTGAATCAGTCATCTCCTGTAACCAGGCAAGACTTCCAATGGGAGGACTGGGACACCAAACCAGCCACAAAGCTTTGACCTACATTTTGTTCTGTCTACAAGATGTGCTGGGGGTAAAGGTGGTAAAGAGGTTGTGGGAGTGATCAACTAATGACTGGTCCAGCTTAAGACAGATGCCAGGAAAGAGAGGGAGCCCAGCCCTGACACTGCCTGGAGGGCCAGGAACCAGAGGCCGGATAGCCCAGAGACCTAGAATAGAACCAAACATGAATGGCAGAGAAAAGTCAATGAAATGATTCCTAATGATAGTCTGCTATACTCATGGATTGGGTCTAGCCTAATTCAGAGAAGCTTCATTCAGTAACTGATGGGAACAGATGAGAGAGCCACAGCTAAACATTAGGCAGAGCTTAGGGAATCCTGTGGAAGAAGGGGAGGAAGGGTTTTAGGAGCTAGAGAGGTCAAGGACACCACAAGAAAACCCCCAGAATCAACCAGCCTCTGTAGAGGCTCACAGAGACTGAACCATCAACTAGGGTGTCTCCCTTGAAATGGGAAACAGGCATGGGGCTGACCTAGGCCCTTCACACGTTACAGGTGTGTAGCTTGGTCTTCTTGTAGGACTCTTAACAGTGGAAGCAGGGGCTGTCTTTGACTCTATTGCCTGTCCTTGGGACCCTTTCCTCCTGCTGGGTTGCCTCATCTAGCCTTAGTAGGAGAGGGGTTTTACTGCAACTTGATCTACCATGGCTGGTTGATATCCATGGGAAGACTGACCTTTTCTGGAGAGGAGGAATGGAGGAGAGGTGGAAGTAGAGCTGTTGGGAGGAGAGGAGGGAGGGAAAACTGTGAATATAAAATTAATTAATTGAACAATCTATTAAAAAGAAGTATTTGTTTTATGAAATTGGGAGCAGCAGTGTGTTTGCTGAGTGTCTATAACTTTAACACTCTCCTGACGGATTATCCCTTTAATGTTTATAACTGTAACACTCTCCTGAAGGGTTGTCCCTTTAATGACGCTGATATAAACTTTTCTATTTCTTCTAAGTAGTTTTGATTTGGTTTATTTTCTCGGATATTGGAATAGTTAGGCCTACTCTTTTTCTACTTCTATTAGCTTGGATAATCTTTCCCACTATCCCTTATCCTTACTTGGTACCTATCTTGGATGGGGATGTATCTTTCTTTGAGACAGCAAAAATCTGGATCCTGTTTTCTAACTAAATCTGGTAGTATCTCTTTTCTTATTGAGGAATTAAGATCCTAAATATTCTCAGTTTTATTACTGAAAATTGTTTATTAATTCCTGTTGTTTTGTTGATTTGTGTGGGTGTATGTATTTAGATATCTCTTTGATATCTTAGATATCTTTTTGTTAACTGTTCTGGTATTGTTTATTTTTTCCCTGTGGCTTCTTGGGTGTGTTTCCTTCTTTTTATTCTAAGGCATTCCTTCTAGTATTCTGTGTATAGTTGGCCTATTGGTTATATATTCCTTTAGACTGCTATTATTATTATGGACAGTTTTTACTTATCCTTCAATTTAATAGGTAGTTCCAAGGTATAATAACTTGGATAGGCAGTTGAGCTCTTTCAGAACTTGGAGTACATTTTCCCAAACCCTTTAAAAGTTTCCATCAGGGACTGGAGAGATGGCTCAGCTGTTAAGAGCACTGACAGCTCTTCCAGAGGTCCTGAGTTCAATTCCCAGCAACCACATGGTGGTTCACAACCATCTGTAATGGGATCCAATGCCCTCTTCTGGTGTGTCTGAAGACGGCATCAATGTACTCACATACATAGAATAAATAAATCTTTAAAAAAGTTTCCATCAAATAATCATCTGATACTCTGCTTGACCTACCTCCATTATATGACATGACTCTTCTCTCTTGCATATTTTAATAATCTTTCTTTTGTTTGTGTTTTTAGTGTTTTAGCTATAATATTTCATGAGGTATTTCCTTTCAGATTGTCTCTTGTACTTTTGTTCTGTAATGAAACATGTTTTCTATGGGCATCTCTGTCTAGATTTGAGAATTTTCCATCAACAATTTTATTGAAAGTATTTGCTACACCTTTGGCCCAGAATTCTTCATATTCTATGAACATAATTAAATTACTTTGTCTCTTTAGGTGTCTTAACTTTTCTGAATATTCCATTCATTAGTATTCTAGTCAGGGTTTCAATTGCTGCGATGAAAAACCAGGACCCTAGCAACCTGGGGAGGAAAGGATTTATTCAGCTTACACTTTTATAACACTGTTCATCACTGAAGGATGTCAAGCAGACACTCAAACAGGGCAGGAATGTGGAGGCAGGAGCTGATGTAGACACCATGGAAGGATGCTGCTTACTAGCTTGCTCCCCGTGGCTTGCTCAGCCTGCTTTCTTATAGAATCCAGACCACCAGCCCAGGGATGTCCCCACCTACAATGGGCTGGGCCCTCCCACATCAACCAGGAATTAAGAAAATTCCCCCTCAACCCCATCTTATGGAGGTATTTCTTCAATTGAGGCTCCCTCTTCTCTGATAACTCTAGTTGTGTCAACTTGACATAAGGCAGCCAGGACAGCTGACCCTTTGTTAAGTTGACATAGACAAATCAGGGCTAAGCCATAACCTTTCCTTTCTATTTTTTAAAATTTATGTATTTATTTACTTTACATCCTGATTATAGCTTCTTTTCCTCCTTACTTTCTTCCCAGCCACACCCTCTCACCTCTCGTTCCCCCAAGTCCTCTCCCTTTCACCTCAGGGAAGGGGAGGCCTCCCATGGATATCAATCCACTTTGGCATATCAAGCTGCAGTAGGACTAGATGCATCTTCTACTGAGCCTAGACAAGGCAATTCAGTTAGGGGAACAGGTTCAAAGGCAGGCAACAGAGTCAGAGACAACCCCCATTCCAGTTGTTAGGGGTCCTGCCTGAAGACCAAACTGCACATCTGTGTAGGGGGCCTAGGTCTGTTACATGCATGCTCTTTAGTTGGTGGTTTAGTCTCTGTGAGCCTCCAGTGGCCCAGGCTAGTCAATTCTGAATGTTTTCTTGTAGTGTCCTTGACTCCTCTGGCTCCTCCAGTCCTCCCCCTCCCATATGATTTCCTGAGCTCCTCCTAATGTTTGGCTGTGGGGCTTTGCATCTGTTTGCATCAGCTGCCGTGAAGCCTCTGACGGCAGTTATGCTGGGCTTCTGGCTGCATGTACAGCAGAGTATTATTAATACTGTCAGGGGCAGGCTCTCTTTCATGGCATGGGTCTCAAGTTGGGCCAGTCATTGGCTGGCTATTTCCTCAATTTCTGCTCCATCTTTATCCCTGCACAACTTGAAGGCAGAACAAATTGTGAGTTGGTGTCCCCACCCCTCCATTGGAAATCTTGCCTGGTTACAGGGGGTGGCTATTTCAGGTCCCATACATACCCTGCTGCTAGGGGGCCCTAGCTAGGGTCACCCTCATAGGTTCCTGGGAGTATCCCTTGTACTAGTACAAGGTTTCTAGTTCATTCCAGAACCTTTCCTTTCTTGTTCATTCCCAAGATGGCATGCATTAATAAAGAATCACAATATAGAACATTTTACAAACTTTAAAAGTCACATAAACTTATATATTCAAACACTTTAAAAGTTGTCTCTTTAAAATATCCAGTCTCTTAAAATCCAGTCTTTGTAAAACTCTAAGAAGCACTCTCTCTTTTTTAAAAGTTAGTCTTTCAACTGTGGGCTCCTGTAAAATAAAAAAATAAATTAAATACTTCCTTACTTCAAGAGAGAAGAACCAGTTACAATCTGAAGAAAGCAAAACCAAACTTCAACAGTGTAAATGACTCAATGTCTGATATCTGGGATTCACTCATGGAGATTCTGTGCTTCTTCAAGGGGTCTGGGTTACTTCACCAGCTCCACCCTCTGCAGCACACACAGTGTGTCTTCTAAGCTCAGGCAGGCTACACTCCACTGCTGCTGTTCTTGGTAGTCATCCCATGGTACTAGTCTCCCAAAATGCTGGGGTCTTCTACTGCAGCTAGGCTGCATGGCCTCTCCTGGCTTCTCACAGCGCCAAGCTTCAGCAGCTCTCCATGACCCCTTCATGCCTTCAAAACAAGTTCCAGCTAGGTGTCTCTTACACTGCCCAGTGCAGCTGTCAGCATGAGGTACAGCCTTGGCTACTTTTAGAACATAGTTTCTGTGTGCTGATTCTGAGGAAACAGTCACAGAGAAATTCACCTCAGTGACGCTGGTCTCTTCTCAATCACTGATCATTCCCAGTTCTACCTAGCCAGCTTCTATTGTCCCAGGAATGCAAAGAGTTCACTTCAGTGGTGCTGGTCTCTTGTTCATCACCACTGACTCTTCAGCCCCAGCTGACCAGAATGACAGAAGCTTAATTCAAAATAGCAAGCAGCCTTGGCAGTCTTTAAACTCCCTCCGAAACTTCACAAGCCACGCTTCCACCATTTGCACCGAGCCCCGCGTGATCTTTCAAGCGCTATAGAACAGCTCACTGGATTCTCAACACTCAGCAGCTTTTCCAGCCTGAAGTTCCGAAGCTCTCTCACAATCCTCCTCCAAATAATGTGGCCAGGTTTTTCGCAGCAATACCCCACTCTCCTGCTGCCAATCTCTGTCCTAGTTCCAGTAGCCACTGCTGGGGAGGAAAGTGTTTACTTGGTGTGTACCCCGTCACTACTGCTCATCATTGAGGAAGTCAGGACAGGAGCTCAGGCAGGGCTGGAGCCCAGAGGCAGGAGCAGATGCAGGGTCCATGGGGGAGTGCTGGAGCCCAGAGGCAGGAGCAGATGCAGGGTCCAGGGGAGTGCTTCTTACTGGCTTGCTCCCTATGGCTTGCTCAGCCTGCTTCTTCTAGAACCCAGGACCTCCTAGGCCAGGGTTGGTCACACCCACAGTGAGCGGGGCCCTCCCACAGCAATCACTAATCAATTAAGGAAATGCCCTACAGTCTTTCCTATAGCCCAATTTTATTGAGGCCTCAATTGAGCCTCCCTCCTCTCTGATGACTCTAGCTTGTGTCAAGTTGACATAAAACTAGCCAGGGCAATTAGTTTTAGAAAATTTATAATTTTATGTGATGGATGGTCCAGTTCTATCTGTTCCATACCCCAGTCTTTGTCTGGGCTTTCCATTGAGCACTTTCTGAGTCTCTTCATTTCCCCTCTCATTTCTGTTTTGGTTTTCTTCAGTGTTTCCCTCTTTATTGAATTTAATTTCATATCTTGAACTGTCTTTATTATTTTATTTAGGCAGTTGTGTCTTCCCGGACTTCAGTCAGTTTATTCCTGTCCTTCCTGTCAGCTGGGTGTTTATTTTTGTCCCCTTAGAATTCTTTGAACTCACTGAACACGTTTATAAATTGCTCTTTTCAATTCTGTATCTTGCATTTTATTTAAGTTGTTCTTTGTGGGAACTGTAGCTACAGTATTGGTGATTTAGGGGTGAGATATATTATCCTTTTTTTTTTTTTTTTTTAAAACTGTGTTTTTGTGGTGGGAATTGGGCACCTGGAGTTATGATATCTTTAGCTCATATATTTAGTCCATCTGGACAGAATCCGAAGGTAAGGTGGCAAGCTAGACAGCCTTTCCAGGAGGCAGCACTGAGGGGCTTCTGCCTCTTAATGGGTCCAAGGCTGCAGTGACTACATGAAGCAGTTAGAGCCACCACATGCAGTGGCTGGGCTGTTAGAGGCCAGAGGCAGGAGGGATGGGTGGAGCCCAAGGTTGGGGCAGGTTCTCATGCCAGATCCAGTCTAAGGCTATGGTAATTCTATGGAACAGTTGGTGTGTGTGGATTTAGGGGCTGAGGGAGCAGGGAACTAATGTGTGATTGGGGGTCTCTTCCCAGGTCCATATCTGCAGCAAGGACATGGAACAAATAGAACACAAGTTCCAGGGTGGTGGTTGGAGGGAGGCAGGACGGGGCAGGATTTCCTACCAGGTTTGGGGCCATGGCCATAGATTCTATATCTTCATAGGAATGTTGACTATTCCACTAAATAGATTTTACCCAAACTTACTGAGCTGTTCATCGAAAATTTAACTATCCTTCTGTGTGTATTATGTAAATACTAAAAATGCAAAAATAGTTAAATGAACAAAATATTAAAAGTTATATAAAAGGAGTAAATTTCACATACAAATGAAGAAATACACACTTAGAGGTCCACAGATCCCGAAGGGATTCCCTGATAGGACGGCACATTTGTGTGTGCATTATATTATCATTTTACTTAATCTGCTGAAATTTATCATCTTATTTTAAAGAAGAAAGTGCACACAACAGACCATAGCAAGTCCTGGAAACTGCCACAAGAAAGAACTTCCTGAGATACAAGAATTCTTGCTATCTCTGGCTCTTTTGCCTGCTTGTTGGGACCCTTCTCCTATTGGGAAGCCTCATCCAGCCTTCATATGCGGGTTTGTGCTTAGCCTTATTGCATCTTATTATGCCATATTCAGTTGGGAGACAGGGGAGATGGGAGATACTGGGAGGAGGGGGGAGAAGATGTTTTGTGTGATAGAATGAAGGGGGGGCGGGAAGACTACTTTAAAAGAAACTTTTCTATAGCCAAGAAAGTTCATCTAGAATGATCAGTATAGAGATAAGCTTGTTAAGCTATAAAATTTTCATTTTGTGTGTGTTCCTCTGTGTGTGTGTGTGTGTGTGTGTGTGTGTGCACATGAATGTGTATACATGTGTATGGAGGCCAGAGTCAGCCTCAGGTATCATCCCACAGGTGCTATACATCTTGGGGTTTGATATAGAATTCTCTTCGACCTTGTACTCACCAACTGGGTTGGCCAGCAAGCCTAGAGGATCCCCTGTCTCTAACTCTCCAGTGATAGGATGGCAGGCACATGCCACCATGCCCTTCTATGCCCTTCTTTTTACATATATGTGCCACCGTGCCCTGCTTTTTACATACATGTGCCACCATGTCCTGCTTTTTACACACATGTGCCACCATGCCCTGCTTTTTACACACATGTGCCACCATGCCCTGCTTTTTACATACATGTGTCACCATGTCCTGCTTTTTACACACATGTGCCACCGTGCCCTGATTTTTACATACATGTGCCACCATGCCCTGATTTTTACATACATGTGTCACCATGTCCTGCTTTTTTACATACATGTGTCACCATGTCCTGCTTTTTTACATGGGTCCTAGGAAACTGAACTCAGGTCTCTGTGCTCATTCAGTTCACACTTTACCAACAATGATTTCTCCTCAGTCTTAAAACTATAGGATTTTAAGCAATATGAAAAGAAATTCTTCTCTCAAAAGAAATCTATTACTAATATATACTAATAAGAGGTTCTTCTTAAAAAAGAGTTGTTTGGGCATCTATATATCCATATAAACAAAGTCATTTACAAGAAAAATATATTAGGTTGTATAAGATTTTCAATAGTAAGACCACATACCAGAAGGCAATGGAGTAGTATATTTTAAATATTCAAGACAGAACATGGGAGTCATGAATTTTATATCTAACCAAACTGACTCTCAAACTGAAATACTGTGGACAAATTAACAAGTAACCAGGAACAAGAGGTTATTATTTCTGAGAAATCTATTGCAATAACAGGCTTTAGACAATCAAAATGTTTAAGAACTATTTGCTCAAAGACAGAAAGGCCATCAAATTGCTGGAAGGTTTTTCTCTAATGACAAGTGCAAAACTAATAGAACATAATCCTTGATGAGTTCATGGATCTGGTAATGACCAGTAGCTAATATGAAAAAAGCCAGATTGCAGATGTACTGTTTCTGACACAAGCATTCAATGCCAATCAAAAAGCAGGAGAAACAAACTCAGTGTGAATCAGATAAGTCACTAGATCTAATCACCACTTTATAGGAAATATAAGGAGGAGGCTGGAGAAATGGCTCAGTGGTTAACAGCCCTGACTGCTCTCTCAGAGGCCCTGAGTTCAAATCCCAGCAACCACATTGTGGCTCAGAACCATCTGTAATGGGATCCAATACCCTCTTCTGAAGGCAGCTACAGTGTACTCCTATACATAAAATAAATAAATAATTCTTTAAAAAAATAAACCTTGAAAATACAAGGAAAGAATAATATGTAAATAACTTCACATAGATGTGATCAGCAAAACCACAATTGTGAAAAAAAAAACAAAACAAAACAAACAAAAACATGCTTTGTGGTGGTGGCGCACGCCTTTAATCCTAGCACTTGGGAGGCAGAGGCAGGCGAATTTCTGAGTTCGAGGCCAGCCTGGTCTACAGAGTGAGTTCCAGGACAGTCAGGGCTACACAGAGAAACCCTGTCTTGAAAAACAAAAACAAAACAAAACAAAACAAAACAAAACATAACACCCACCATGATTGCGAAGAACCATTCAGAACCCAAACATCATTAACAACTTAGGATGAGGAATGAGCATGGATGCTCAATGCCCTACATTGACTTTTCCACGGAATCTTGGTCCCACAAGGTAGGATCATTTAGGGTACAAACTTACAGGCTCATCAGAGAAGGAGTATCTTTATTAAGTTATCTGAGGAAGCAAGAACCATCAGAAATGTGACTTTCACCATTTCATAGTCTGGGGTCCTGGACTGGATAAAATGGGCAAAGATGAATGCTTGTGCTTGGTCTGCTTTTTTGGGGCTAGCAAAAGTTAAATAGTTTTATTTGCCACAAAATTTCTCAACTATTTCCTATGCCCATACATGTCATTGATAGAAAATAAAATAGTTCCCAAACTCCTATGTTTGGATACTTGCTTTCTGCTGCAGGCTGGCCAGCCTTGGCCCCTCAACCCGTAGGAAAAACAGGGTTCTGGTCAGGTCAATAAGACATTGGCGAAGAAGAAATGACAGACAGACACGACACAAGGAAGTGCAGGATCTGAATGTAATTCTCAAAAATGACATGAGATTTTTACAGTCATTACAAAAGAGAAAGAAAAAGTCTGGTGGCTCAGCAGTCAAGGTACATCTGAAGCCATCTGAAACACACTGGGTCTAAAGCAGCAGCTGTCTCCTCTGGACAGGCACTGCACACCTGGGCTCCAAGCGCTCAGCCTGCGTGGGGCCCGGCAGAGTCCAGGGGGCTGCTGGCCACTGGAAGAGTAGAAGCTCGAATGCTCTCTGCATAGCTCTCTTACACACACACTCTGCTCAAGGTCCAGCCGCCCATCCTTTGTAAATGTCCACTATACTAATCTTCTGGGCTAGCAGAGACATACTCCAGGGGTCCCATTCTTGCTAACTCCTGAGAATGGCTCAGCTGCTGTACATGACTGAAAATGGGGATTTCAGTTGCCCTTGCCCTGGGATTATCAACTTCTATTCAGTAAACTTCAATGCCCTACCTCCCTTACTATCTCCCTAACAAGGCCGGAGGCAATTAGTCTGAATAGGTAACATACTTTATGAAATTCCAGGCCAAGGTTTGGTTCAGCAAAGATTAGGGTATTGGAACATTAGTGAATATCAGTCAGAAGGCAACCTCCAATTTTGTTTAGTTATTAATAAATTATATCTTGGGGGACAAGGACAAATCTGGGCCACCTCTGAGTTAGGAAATTCCAAAAGGTCCCCAGGAGACTAGCTTCCTTTGAAGCTGTACACCTCAGATCCATGATCAAGATTTTGGGTCTGACACATGGATTTCACTGGAGTCGGTGTGGCAGGTTTCTAGTTGGTGGAACTGTTTAGAAAGGATTAGGAGGTGTAGCCTTGTTAGGGAAGTATCACTGGGATAGGCTGTGAGGTTTCAAAAGACTCAAGCTAGTCCCAGTATGCTCTCTGCTTTCTGCTTGCTGATCAAGATGCGAATTCTTAGTTGTTGCTTCTGCCGTGTCATGTTATGGTATCATCGATTCTAACCCCCTGGAACTATAAGCCCTATTAAATGTGGTCTTTTTTAAAAGTTGTGTTGGTCATGGTGTTTTATCACAGTAACAGGAAAGTAACCAAGACATTCAGTAAAGTGCATGCCACACACACATGCATGAGGACCTGAGGTCTGATCAACAATGCCCACTGGAGAAGCTGGCTACGCCACTGCATGCCTCTAATCCAGGTGCTAGGATATGGAAACAAGAGGATCACCAGAGGATACTGGCCAGCCAGCCTAATCAAATTTGTGAGCTTCAAGTTTGATGAGAGACCCTGCCTCAAAAAATAAAGTAGAAGAGAAGGGAGGGATGGGATGGTGATTTGCAGAGGGAAGACTGGGAGTGGGGACAACATTTGAAATGTAAATAATTAAAAAAAAAGAATAAGGTAGAGAGAAACCAAGGGAAACACCCAGAATTGATGTTAGCCCTCCATATACACAAGTACATGTACATGTGCATGCACACACATAAACAACACACATTCAGCAAATTTCTGGTTGGAATCAGTAACAGTGTCCATGTGGCAAGAAGCATAATGTCATAGAGGAAGTGAATAATGTCATAGAGGAAGTGAATAATGTCATAGAGGAAGTGAATAATGTCATAGAGCAAGTCAATAACAGCAAATTGTGTCCCATAGCAGATGTGTCCCATATCAGATGTCCTATGGCATATGATAACTCAGTCCTTAGAATGATCCATGATATCAGTTCAGGTGCGCTTTCCATTTTGCACATACACTGAAAATTTGGTATGTGTACAGGTACCAAGAGTTTTTTGTTTGTTTGTTTGTTTGTTTTTGAGATAGGGTTTCTCTATGTAGCCCTGGCTGTCCTGGAACTCACTCTGTAGACCAGGCTGGCCTTAAACTCAGAAATCCGCCTGCCTGTACCTCCCAAGTGATAGGATTAAAGGTGTGGGCCACCACTGCCTGGCTAGGTACCAAGAGTTTTGTTACTTACCACAGGACTATTAAGAGCTAGAGTGCGGATGCCCAGGGCTATTGCTCAGTGGTAGTGTCTGCCTAACATACACAAAGGTCCTAGGTTCAATCCTGACTATTGCCACAAAATGGGGGAGGGGGAGTTATTTAGTGGAGTTGGAGAGATGACTCAATAGTTAAAAGTACTTGTTGCTCTTGCCGAGAATCCTGGTTCAGTTCCCAGCGCTCATAACATGGGCTCAGCAATCATTGGTAACTCCAGTTCCACGGAATATGATCCTTCTGACCTACAAGAGCACCAGGCACACATGCATAGGTTACACATACAAGGGTGAAACACTCATACACATGAGATAAAAATAAAATGTTTAACAAGAGCTGAGGATATAGCTATGGGGATGCCTCTTCACAGTAATTTACTCAAGGTCAGAGCCAAAGTCAGAGCCAAGGTCAGAGCCAAGGTCAGAGCCAAGGTCAGAGCCCTGAACGGATAATTTAGAGGGTGGTAAGAGCAGTAAGAAGAGGATTTGAGAGATGACTGCCACGCAGGCCTTGCGTGACAACAGTATTTGAGGCGAAAACTTCAAGGAAAGTCAGTCTCCTGCCCCTGCATTGTCTTCTGGCACCCCTAACTCAGAGGTAGCCCAGATATGTCCTTGCCAACTCATGTGCTAGGTGCCCACCAAGATATAATTTATTAATGGCTAGACAAAATAGGACATGGCTCTCTCTGACCTTTACCAATGTTCCAACACCTTAGCCAAACCCTGGCTTAGAATTTACCCACCCAGACTAATTGCATCTGGCATTGTTAGGGAAATAAGGAAGGAAATACAGCATTGAAGCTTACAGAATTGGAGCCTTATCCCAGGGCAAGGTCAAGTAGAATCCTCATTCTCAGTCAAGGACTGCAGCTGAACCACTCCTAGGAATTAGCAAGAGACCATCTCTACTAGCCCAAAAGATTAGCATAGTGGGCGTTTTACCTAGGATGGGCGGGACCTTGAGCCGAGAGTGTGCGTGTGTGATAGACAGTGTGCAGCAGTCAGCATTCCAGATAGAGGAATCTGCATTGAGCATTCGGACTCGCTCGCACTCTGACTAGAACTAGAACTTAGGTGGACTAAGACTTAGATTCATGCAGTCAGCAGCCCTCTGGGCCCAGAGCACTTGGGCCCAGGGGGTGCAGTACCAGTCCAGATTCAAGAGATTGAGCAGTCGAGTATTCAACATTCTAGAGTCAGCATTCGAGATTTGAGCCTCTACCCTCCTGGCTGGCGCATTCGCAGCCCCCCAGGACTCCAGCTGGGCCCATGCGACCCGAGCGTGCTCGGAGCCCGGGGGTGCTGCACCAGTCCAGAGGAGATGGCTACTGTTTTAGACCTAGTGTATTTTAGATGGCTTCAGATGTACCTCAACTGCTGAGCTGCCAGATTTTTTTTATCTCTCTTTTGCAATGATTGTAAAAGTCTCATGCCATTTTTAAGAAATACATTCAGATTCACACACCCTTGTGTCGGCTGTTTGTCACTCTTCGTCCACGCCTCATCGACCTGACTAGGACCCCATTTCTCCCATGGGCTGAGGGAGGCCCAGATCGGCCAGCCTGTGGCAGATGACAACACGTGCAGAGAATAAGCCAGACTGCTGAGAAGTCTCGCAGAACACACCTCGATTGACACCAAAGGCTAACGAGCGGCTACTGGGTCCTTCACTCAATGCTTCCCTTGGTAACCCACAGGCTCAGCTATGGAAGCCAGTCTCTTTGAAGTTCTATGTCCATGAGTTCAGGCAATAAGCTGCAATGCATTTTCCTCTTCCAACTGTCACGATGTCTCCTTTCTCCTGGATCTGGATGGTGCCAATCACCCCATGAAGGTGATCTCTGTGTGTCCAGAGAAGAACTAGAGAAGTAAGGGTCAGAGGAAATATTGAATATTGTATTCAAACATGGCCACAGACCCTCCCTCTTCATTCTTACTTTAGAAAAATCATCATTACATTTTTACTTAATTTAGAGAGATTTAGTTTTAGCTGTGGCTTACCAGTGATCTAGGATGTGTCTGGAGACAGGACTCATGGGAAAAGCTTAAGAAAAGGAACAAAGCTGAGCTCTGAGGGGCACATGCAGCCCCGGCAGCTGTGGGTTCTCTGGCTGACTTTTCCCAATTAAAAAAAAAATATGAAGATTTGTTTCTATGAAGGACACAAGCAGTAACTCAAGTGGAGCGAACATTTCTATCAGACATCTGCTCCGTCCCAGCCCTGTCTCAGACGCGCCTGCTAGCATCAGTGATGCACATTCTTCCGTCCCAGCCCTGTCCTCAGACGTGCCTGCTAGCATCAGTGATGTGCATTCTTCCGTATCTATCTTTGCATGTGTTGAAGCCCACGTGCAGGACGGAGGGGAGACTTTCTCACTTACAGACGTCCATTTATGTCATTAATGTGATTCAGCCCATTCTTCTATCTTGTCCTCTGTTCACCTCACAGTCTCTCAAAATCTTCTTTTGTATTGCTCTTTTGTTTTGTGCGATGTGCAGAACACTCTTTCCTATGAATGGGTGGTTCATTCTGCTATTAGCAGTGTGTCACTGGTTTTCAACATTTTGCTCTCATAACCAGTGCTGAGTAAAATCTTTGGAGTCCTTCATATATTTGTGCTGCTATTTCTTGATAATGGGTATCATAGGTAGAGTTCTGCATTGAAGGGCAAGCTCATTAAATTAGTAAATACCATTGTAGTGCCAGGGAAATTTAGTAATCCCCCCAAAACAGACAGGAGCCAATCTGATGTAACTCACAGCAGGGTCTATTCTATTCGAGCTAGCTCGCCATCCCCCACCCCCACAATGCACCACTTTCACGCAGGATGGTTTTGGTGGTGGTGACCCCTGAATGTCTATCGGGGCAAGACTTTATAGTAAGCAGCAACCAGGAGGTAAATGTGCAAGCATCTAATTGGAGAGCTACTCTGGCCTTTAAGATAACTGGCTGGTGCTGGGAGTCATATCATAAACTTAATTTCTGCTCCCCTCTGCACTGGTGGTCGTTAGGCAAGGGGTGGGCTTGTAACCTGGGGGTGCAGTTTTGCTGGGGGAATAACCTGGAAATGCTGGTCTTGTTGAAGGTGTAACTTGGAAATGCTGGTCTTGTTGAGGGTGTAACCTAAAGGCACTGACTGGTCTTGTTGGGGATTAGCCTAGAGTCTGGAGCTAGGCTCAGGTTTTGTTGGGGGGCAACTTGGAAACTAATGCTAGGTACCAGCCTGTTAGTTTACCTGAGTTCAAATTTAAGTCAGGTTCTCTAAAATGGAGTCTGAACTTACAAGATTTGGCCTCTCACCATCAAATTGTCAACGTATGAGACTGTCTTTTGCAGTTGCTACGGTTAGTTTTCATTACACTTCCCCAGTCCCTCCATGTGTTAACTTGCATACCTTTTGATGACTTGTAGCTAAGTACCTTTTCACATGCTTGCTTCCTGTACATCTTCCTTTAACTTTCTATTTAATTTCTGTTACCTTTTTAAATTGGGAATGTTTTCCTTCTTACTAATAAATGTTAAGTGTCTCAATCATAAGCAAGTTATTGCCAATATTATCTCAGGTAAATAATTTGCCTATTTTGATTATTATGTCTTTTGTCATATGGAAGATTTCATATTGACACAACAATGCCTTGTCTTAAACTATGAGTTTTACATTTTGCATCTTATTGTTAATTAGGTTATTTATTTGCTTACATCCCTATTGATCGCAGCTTCCCCTCCCTAGTCTTTTCCCAGTCCATTCTCTCACACCCTCATCCACCCCTTCTACCCCTCTCCTCAGAAAGGGGAGGCCTCCCACGGGTATCAGCCAGTCTTGCCATATCAAGTTGAAGTGCGAGTAGTGTACTGGCTGGTTTTGTGTGCCAGCTTGACACAGGCTGGAGTTATCACAGAGAAGGGAGCTTCAGTTGCCTCCATGAGATCCAGCTGTGGGGCATTTTCTCAATTAGTGATCAAGGGGGTAGGGCCCCTTGTGGGTGGTGCCATTCCTGGGCTGGAAGTCTTGGGTTCTATAAGAGAACAGGCTGAGCAAGCCAGGAGAAGCAAGCCAGTAAGGAACATCCCTCCAGGGCCTCTGCATCAGCTCCTGCTTCCTGACCTGCTTGCGTTCCAGTCCTGAATTCCTTTGGTGATGAATAGCAATGTGGAAGTAAGCTGAATAAGCCCTTTCCTCCCCAACTTGCTTCTTGGTCATGATGTTTGTGCAGGAATAGAAACCCTGACTAAGACAAGTAGGTATATCTTTTTCTACTGAGGCAGAACAGGGCAGCCCAGTTAGAGGAAAGGGATCTAAAGGCTGCCAATGTAGTCAGAGAGAGCCCCTGACACTTTGTGTCTTTCTAAGGTGTGCTTTCTAAAATCCTGCTTATATTTCTTTCTACATTCCCTTTCGCTTTCCATTTTTTGTGTTTGGTGTCTGTGTAGTTGTTGGGATTAAATGGAGGTCCTTGTACACTCTAAGCCTAAATTGCAGCAAGTTCATCCCTAGCTTGCACATCTTGTTCTTTGGCAAGCTTAGACCTTGCCCTCAAAATGGTAGAAATTTTTCTTTCTTTCTTCATGGGATAGCTAACTGTCCTGATGTTGTTTATAAATTAACCATTGGTTTCTCTGTTGGTCTGAAATGTCACATGCTAGTATGAATAGACCTGGTTTTATACATTATATTCTACCGCTTGTTCTGTTTCCCACTGCTTCTCTATTTTGTTGCCAAAGCTTTATTGTGTTTCAATGCAAGAGTTTCCTCCCATTCCTCTTCATCATTTCCATGGTGCTGAGGAGGAAACTCAAGACCTCACAGACGATGGGCATGCATTCTGCTGCTACACAATGTTCAGACCTAACTTGTTTATGTGTGTGTGTGTGTGTGTGTGTGTGTGTGTGTGTGTGTGTTTGTGAGGTTACTGGGAATTGAACTCAGGACCTCTGGAAGAACAGTCAGTGCTCTTTAACTGCTGAACCATCTCTCCAGGCCCCCAACTTGTTTTAAAGAATGCATTTGCCATTCTTATGTGTATGCCCTCCCTAATTCATTTTCAAATTGATGATTGAGGTTAAACAGCTCTTATCAGATCAGAAATAGAAATTTCTTTGACAAAGATTATCTACTAGAAAAATAGGAGGGCATCTTACTAGGGAAACAGAACCAACTTTTTTGGAATTAGAAACAAGACAGGCAAGACAATAATGTTCATTACAAAGGTTACTATACAGTGTTGCATTTGAGATTCTAAGCAAGATGAAGAAAGAACAATGAGGCCAGTGGGTTACAAAGAGTAAAACTGGTGGCAAAATGTTGAAAACCACTGAGATGCCATTGGAAGTTCAATGAATTATTCCATCATGGAGAGTCTCATCCTAGAATTTCTCTGCCCTTGGCCTTCAGTTCTGGATAGTTTAAATTCATTTGATTACTGCTTAGTTACTGTATCCTATATCCTGTGACTCAGGATCTGAAAATCTGGATAGGGACAGTGATGGAATGAAGAGAGAACAAACACAGACACATGTACAGAAAAGCTGGGCTCAGGTGAGTGGTGTACCAACTGCAGAGGCCATAGAATCTCAGGTTGTGCTTATTAGGTACACTGCAGGGAGAGGGGTTGCCTAGTCTCTCTAGAAGTTGTATTAGATAGTTGTATGTCACCTTGGCATAGCAAAAGTCATCTGAAAGGAGGGAGCCTCCATAAGATCAGGCTGTGGGCAAACCTATAGCACATAGTTTAACTTCATGTGGATGAGGCAATCCCTTGGCTGGTGGTCCTGCTTTCTATAAGAAAGCAAGAGGAAGCAAGCCAGTAAGCAGCAACCATACATCGCCTCTGTATCAACTCCTGCCTCCAGATTCCAGTCCTCTTGTGCTCCTGTCCTGACTTCCTTCTATGATGAGCAATGATATGCTTTGGTCATGGTGCTTCATCATAACAATAGTAACCCTAACTAGGACAGAGGTGTTGTAGGTCAGCAGTCTCAGACTTTAAGCACTGGGGAGGAAGAGGCTGTGAATATTGGGTTTGGCACACTGATTAATTGTTCATAAGCTTATCCTTTACATAGAGTGTCAACATTTGCACTCAAACCATTGGAAAGTTTTGCCATTTTTGAGCCTGACCCATACAGGGAAGGTGTTGCAATTTCCTATTGGTCTGAGGCCTTCCTTGGTCTTCCACATCAACATATTCACTCTAGACTAGGGAGGGGAAATTAGTTTCAAATACTTTGCTTTCTGTTTTAAACCACTTTCTTGTGATATAGTCAAGACATAAAAACTTGCAAGTTATTACTGTGTACTTCTGGAAAATATTGGAGGTTAACGTGTGTACTGGCTAGTTTTGTGCGTCAACTTGACACAGGCTGGAGTTATCACAGAAAAGTGAGCTTCAGTTGGAGAAATGCCTCCATGAGATCCAGCTGTGGGGCACTTTCTCAACTAGTGATCAAAGGGGTGGTGCCATTCCTGGGCTGGAAGTCTTGGGTTCTATAAGAGAGCAGGCTGAGCAAGCCAGGGGAAGCAAGCTAGTAAGGAACATCCCTCCAGGGCCTCTGCATCAGCTCCTGCTTCCTGACTTGCTTGAGTTCCAGTCCTGACTTCCTTGTGATAAACAGCAATGTGAAAGTAAGCCTAATAAACCCTTTCCTCCCCAACTTGCTTTTTGGTCATGATGTTTGTGCAGGAATAGAAACACTGACTAAGACAAACTGGTACCAGGAGTGGGGTATTCCTGTGACAACCTGATCATGTCTTGGGGAAGATTGTGGAAAGACTTTGAAACTTTGAGCTAGAAGAGCCACTGATTGTTAAGAACTCTGTGGGATATTCTATAGGAGCTTGGAAAATCATGTTGAGAACAGTGCAGAGATGGAGGCCTGGCTTGTGAAATTTCAGAGAGAAGATTAAAGACTCTTATCAGGGCCATGTTGTTTTGATTGTGAAGATTCTGTGGTTCTGGTTAGCTGGAGCTGAAGTATTAGCTGTGATTAACAAGATACCAGAACTACTAAAGAGAAAACTTTGCATTACTGGAACTATTGATGCTGGTTAGCTAGAGCTAAGAAATTAGTGGTGATTAAAAGGAGACCAGCATCATTGAGGTAACATCTTCTGGGAAGTGTTTTCTGAGAGCACAAAGAGGTTGTGTTCCAGAGATAGCCAAGGTTGTACCTTGTGCTGCAGCAGGACTTGGTAATGTATAAGAGTCACCCAGGTGGTACTGATTTTGACAGCACGAAGGGGTCATGAAGAGCAGCTGAGGCTCGGCACAGTGAGAGGCCATGAGAGGCCATAAGTGAAGGTGCAGCCTCAGTTTGCAATTGATGGCCCAGGACTGAAGGTGTCATGTAAGAAGTTGAGGCTTGGCACCATAAAGACAGTCTATGAGAGGCTATTGGTAAAGCCTAGTTACAACAGTGTTTTGGGAATGCCAGTACCATGCAGTGACCACCAAAGACAGCAACAGCAGTAGAGTACAAGCATCTGGAGCCCAGAAGACAAGATGTGTACTATAAAGGACAGAGCTGGAGAGGTGACTCAAGCCCTTGGTGGAGCCCAGAAAATCGTGAGTTGGATCCCAGTTGGTTTTGCTTTTGATTATGACTGTGTCCTGATATTTTTTCCTCTTGAAAGAAAAATATATTTTAGTGGAGCCCACAGTTAAGAGACTTTGAATTTTAAAAAATATTGGACATTTTAAATTGATTAAACTTTTAATATGTAAAGACTGTGGGACTTTAAATCTTGGGGATAAATAAGAACATAAGGGTTGAAGCTTAATAGTAATATGTTTGTGTATCAAGTTGACAAGGGGTCAATTGTACTGGCTAGTTTTGTGCGTCAACTTGACACAGGCTGGAGTTATCACAGAAAAGTGAGCTTCAGTTGGAGAAATGCCTCCATGAGATCCAGCTGTGGGGCACTTTCTCAACTAGTGATCAAAGGGGTGGTGCCATTCCTGGGCTGGAAGTCTTGGGTTCTATAAGAGAGCAGGCTGAGCAAGCCAGGGGAAGCAAGCTAGTAAGGAACATCCCTCCAGGGCCTCTGCATCAGCTCCTGCTTCCTGACTTGCTTGAGTTCCAGTCCTGACTTCCTTGTGATAAACAGCAATGTGAAAGTAAGCCAAATAAACCCTTTCCTCCCCAACTTGCTTTTTGGTCATGATGTTTGTGCAGGAATAGAAACACTGACTAAGACAATGTGCGTCTATAAAACCATTAACACAATGGATGTAAAAAAGCCATCTCTCTGCTGTTTCTTATTAATTTTCCCATTATTTTCATGGTTCACTTTGGTCAGTAGATGGGACTTGACTGGTTTCTGCTTGAGGAAATTGCTGTGATTTTCTGTCTAGCACATTTTCTATGTATGAGTAACTATGACAGTCTGTCTTAGTTACTTTTCTATTGCTGTGAAGAGACACTATGACCAAGTCAATGTTTAAAAGGAATTTCATTTGAATCTTGATTCTAGAGGGTTAGAGTCTGTGACCAACACAGGATGGGGGTATAGCAGTAGGCAAGCAGGCAAGGCCTTAGAACAGTAGCGGGGAGCTCATTCTGATCCACAGGTATGAGGCAGAGAAAGCTAATTGGGAGTGGTGTGGGCTTTTGAGACATCAAAGCATACCATCAGTGACTCACCTCCTCCAACAAGGCCACACCTCCCAATCCTTTCCAAACAGTTCCACAAGCTAGACACCAAGTATGCTTTTAGACATTCCATCTAGTACTGCATGTTCCAAGGTTTCTCGCTGTCTGTATTAGGATGAGTTTTGGGTTCCTTTATTAGCTCCCATCTACTACAGGAGAAAGCTACTCTGATGTAGACACTTAATACTGTGAAGTTTAGAACTACCTTTGTTTTGTCTCATAGGTTTGGGTATGCTGTGTTTTCATTTTCATTCAATTCAATTTCTTTCTTTTTTCTTCCTTTTATTCTTTCTTCTTTCTTTCTTTCTGCCTGCCTTTGAGAGGTTAAAATTTCCAAACCATACAATGAGAGGTTAAAATTTTCAAACTGCTGTAAGAGTTTGGCCGTCAGTTGAACTTAATGGGAGACTAGCTCCCAGGACTTAGAAGAATGGGAGACTAGCTCCCAGGACTTAGAAGAATGGGAGACTAGCTCCCAGGACTTAGAAGAATGGAAACTAGCTCCCAGGACTTAGAACAATGGGAGACCAGCCCCCAGAGTTTAGAGATCAGAACAACCTGAGCCCAAAACAATTGCCAGGTGGCTAGCGTGCTTATCAGAGACTACCCTGTACTTTCCTCTGCCTTAGTTTCCCCCATTTCCCCTAGCAACTGTGTGGGTATATGTAGTGGCTATTCCTGGTTGTCAACTTGACTACGTCTGAAATGAATTACAATCCAGAATTAGAAGGCTCACCTGTGGCCCTAATCTGGAGGCTGAGAGATACAAGTTTCTGACCTGAATCTTGGCATGGAGACCTTGAGGAATAGTGGCTACGAATCCCATAGGATTAACATAGAAAGCTCTATGAGTTCAAGGTCATCCGGGGTTAAAGGTGTGGTGGCACACACCTTTAACCTGGGCCACACTTTTTGCTGGAGACATATATAAGGACGTTGGAAGAAGGAAGGCGCTCTCTGCTTTGCCTGCTTGCCTTGTGGGACTGAGCAATTGCTGGATCCTTGGACTTCCATTCACAACTGCTGCCGTGACTGTTGTTGGGAGTTGATTGTTGGGAGTTAGACTACAAACTGTAAGTCATCAATAAATCCCTTTACTACATAGAGACTACCATAAGTTCTGTGACTCTAGAGAACCCTAACTAAGACAGTATAAAAACCTGTTCAAATTCTTGCTTGACGCCAGACTCCTCTACCCCTGCATGGGATATGAGTCTCGCCCAGCGCTGAATAAAAAAAACCCTCTTGCTGATTGTATCAAGTATGTGTCTTGGTGGTGTTTGGGGTCGTCGTCGTTCCCGAGCCCTGAGTTTAGGGTCTTCCAGCAGCCCCTACACTTTCACTCATTTTTTATCCAATAATGAGTTATTCAGTTACTACAAGTTTATAAGATTTTTGTTGTTTCTGTTGTTGTTGATATCTAAGTTTAATCTGTGGTGGCCAGATAGGATACAGGCTGTTATTTTAATTTTCTTGTATCTATTGAGACTTGCTGCTGGGCAGTAGTGGCAGATGCCTTTAATCCCAGCACTTGGGAGGCAGAGATAGGTTTCTTAGTTCGAGGTCAGCCTGGTATACAGAGTGAGTTTCAGGACAGCCATGGCTAGATAGAAAAACCCTGTCTTGAAAAACAAAAGCAAAAAGCAAAAAACAAACAAAAAAGAGAGACTTGCTTTGTGTCCAAATATGTGATTAATTTTGGAGAAAGTCCTATGAGTTGCTGAGAAGAATGTTTATTATTTTGTGTTTGCATGAAATACCCTGTAAATAAATATCTGCTAGACCCATTTATGACGTTATTGAGTTCTAACATTTACCTGTCCAGTTTCTGTGGGATGACTGTCTATTGATGAGAGTAGGGTATTGGAGTCTTCTACTATCATGGCGTGAGGATCAAGTGATTTAAGCTAGAGTAGGGTTTCCTTTATGAAATCCGGTGCCCTTGTTTTGGTGTATACGTTTAGAACTGCAATATCCTTTTTGTGGATTTTCCCTTTGTTGAGAATGCAATGTCCTTTCCTATCTTTTCAGATTAGAGTTGATTTGAAGTCTATCTTATCAGGTATTAAAATGAGAGTGTTTGCTTGCTTCTAGTTCCATTTGTTTAGAATACTGTGATGGTTTGTATGTGCTTGGCCTAGGGAGTGGCACTATTAGAAGGTGTGTCCCTGCGGGTAGGTGTGTCACTGTGGGTGTGAGTTCAGTCTTCCACTAGCAGCCTTCAGATGAAGATGTAGAATTCTCAGCATTGCCTGCACCATGCCTGTCTGGATACTGTCATGTTCCCGTCTTAATGATAATGGACTGAACCTCTGAGCCTGTAAGCCAGACTTGCCTTGGTCATGGTGTCTGTCCACAGCAGTAAAACCCTAAGACAGATAGATACTTCCTCCCCTCTTTTTATCCTGATATGATATCTTCAATGGTAAGGTGTGTTTCTTGGATACAGAGGTATGGATCCTGTTTTGTAATACAATCTGTTAGTCTGTATATTTTACTCAGGAATCAAGACCATTGGCATTGAACAGTGTTGGTTCCTATTATTTTGTTGTTATGGTGTAGTTTTCTCCAATCTTTTAATTTGCTGTTCTGGAATTATTTATTCATTGTGTTTTCATGGATGTGGTTAATCTCTTCAGGTTGAAATTGTCCTTATAGTGTCTTCTGTAAAGTTGGGCTAGTAAATACATATTTCTTAAATTTGATTTGATTATGAAATGATTATGAAGTTTCCATCTACTGTGATTGAAAATTCTTCTGGGTGTAGTCATCTGGGCTAGCATCTGGGATCTTTTAGAATTTGTGTAACATTCATATAGGCCTTTCTGGATCTTAGAATCTCCACTGAGAAGTCAGGTGTTATTTTAATAGGTCTGCCTTTATAAGTTACTTGGTCTTTTCCCCTTGCAGCTTTTAAAATTTGTTCTGAGCATTTAGTGTCTTGATTATACATTATGGGAAATGTCTTTTCTGGTCTAAGCTATTTGGGGCTATAATTGTGCCCCTTGTACCTTGATAGGCATCTCCTTCAGGTTAGACACATTTTCTCCCATGATTTGGTTGGAGTATTTTCTCTTCCTTTGACCTGGATTCCTTCTTCCTCTATTCCTATTATTTGTAGATTTAGTATTTTCACAGTGTCTCAGATTTTCTGAATGTTTTTTTTAGATTTAACCTTTTCTTTGGCAGAGAAATCCGTATCTTCTATCCATTTTCAATGCTTGAGATTATTTCTTGTATATCATGTTCTCTTTTAGTAAGACTTATCTCTGAGAATTGGTTTTGCTTCTTAATTTTTTTTATTTCTAGTTTTACCTCAATTTGGATTTTCTTTAGTGACTCGATTTCTCCTTTCAGATATTGGATTGTCTTATTCATTTCCTTCCACTATTTATGTTTTCACACTAAGGGATTTATTCATATCTCTTTGAGGTCCTTTTGCATATCCATAAGAGCTATTTTGAGGTACTTGTCTTGTGATTCAGCTGTGTTGCTTTTCTCAGGGCTTACTGTGAGAGAGTTGCTGGGCCCTGGTGGAGGTGTATCATTCTGGGTGCTGATGGCTGTGTTTTCCCAGTGGCATCTAGACATCTGGTTTTGTGATGGTTGTCATTAAAGGTGCTGATATCTGGTCCTGTCTTCGTTGGGTGGCTGTTCTGTTCCTTGGTGTCTGTTGCCCTCTCTGAATCTGGGGAAACTGTGGTAACAATGGGTTACCTCATAGGGAATGCGACTTAGTCCCTGCCAGGTGTGGCCCTGGGAGTTCCAGGTAGAATGTGTTTTTAGGTACTGGGGACTAGCACTAAAGAATAGACATGAGCTAGAGGAGTAGGGGGTTCTGAAAGGTCCACAGGAAGGAAACTGCTTCTACCACAAGGTTTGCCAAAGTCCCCAGGGAGTGAGATCAGAGAGCAAGGGGTGTTGTATACAGGGCTGTGAGTGGCCTTACACAGGGAAAAAGATGAGACTGGGGGATTGCTAATGGAAAATGAAAGGAGGGTGAAGATAGATTATCTGATTCCAGGGTAGGTGTAGCCCATGGATTCCCAGTTAGAGTTCCTAAAGGTATATTTATTTTCAGGCCTTGTTAATACAATGCTATAGCAAAGAAATGTATCAGTGCATATGCATAAATATGTAAACAAGACATTGAAGAAGATGTCCCCATATTCTTGGGCAGTTGCTTAGGAGGTGTGACCTTGTTGGAGGAGGTATGTAACTCGAGGTATGTGCTCTGAGAGTTTCTGACTTGTGCCCTCTCTACTTTGTGCTTGCAGTTCAAGATGGGAGCTCTCTGCTTCCACTCCAGACGTCATGCTTGATGCTTTTACTTCATCACCGTTGATCCCGACCCTCCGGAACCATAAGCCCAAATAAACTCTGTCCTCCCTAGGTTACCTCGGTCATTGTGTTTTATCACAGCAACAGAAAAGCATGGAATACACCTGCCAACATTATCTGTGGCTGCCTGTTTCTCTATAGCCTTGCATGTTCTGGAACATTTTGGTACGTGTGATTTAAATACAATCATTATTTAATGTGCTGTTTCTTATAAGTTGGACCTTTTCATGTTTTAAAAGGCTACCACCTTCTTAACTGTTTATTTTAAACAAATATTGATATTTGATCTTAGAGGGCATCCAATGTTGTTTCCTCTAGTTAAAACCTTCTATCCTGGAGGGAAGCTCTTGAGGAGACAGGACAGAAAGGAGGTAAAGCAGGCTATTCTAAGGGGAGATGACACATTCCTTCCTGTAGAGTGAGTTTAAGCACACGAACAACTCAAAGACTTCAACAAGGCCCTGAAACTGACACACACGCTAAGCTCCTTGTGGTGCTTTGAATAGGAATAGTCCTCATAGGCTCATAGATTTGAATGTGTGGTCATTAGGGAGTGGCATTACTTGAAAGGGATTAGGAGGTGTAGCCTTGTTGGAGGTGTGTCACTAGGGGTCTCTCTCTCTTCCTGCCACCTGCAGATCCTGATGTAGAACTCTTAGATCCTTCTTGCTGGCAGGCATGCTATCATGCTTCTCCTCTTGCTGAGAATGGACAAACCTTCCGACACTGAAAGCAAGCCCTAGTTAAACGCTTTCCTTTGTGAGTTTACCATAGTCATGACATCACTTTACCCCAATAGAGCACTGGCCAAGATTCTCCTACCTTCACAGACATTACCTTAAGCTGTTAAGGGGTGCTGGGAGACTCTCTCAGACCAGGCTAAGACTAAGTTACCTGGAAAGAATGCTCTCTGACCTACTGAGCAACGAGTGAGCTGTGCAGTGGGCTCCATGCTCTTGGCTTTCATGAACTGTTACTTGTGCTGGAATGGGGCTATTTGGTCATGAAGCTGTGAGTAATCCCTCACCAATATTTCTGTAACCCCAGTGTCTTAGTCAGGGTTTCTATTCCTGCACAAACATCATGACCAAGAAGCAAGTTGGGGAGGAAAAGGTTTGTTCAGCTTACTTCCACATTGCTGTTCATCACCAGAGGAAGTCAGGACTGGAACTCAAACAGGTCAGGAAGCAGGAGCTGATGCAGAGGCCATGGAGAGATGTCCCTTATTGGCTTGCTTCCCCTGGCTTGCTCAGCCTGCTCTCTTATAGAACCCAAGACTTCCAGCCAGGGATGGCACCACCCACAAGGGGCCCTACCCCCTTGATCACTAATTGAGAAAATGCCCCACAGCTGGATCTCATGGAGGCACTTCCCCAACTGAAGCTCCCTTCTCTGTGATAACTCCAGCCTGTGTCAAGTTGGCACACAAAACCAGCCAGTATACCCAGTAAAACTCATTGGTTCACCCAGTTAGATTGTGGAGGTAGCCTCACTTTGATCTAGGGTAAACAGATGTTTATATCTCCCTGGGAATAGTTACACATAAATGTTCATTATAATGTAAATGCCCAGCAATAATCTTATTAGTCTTATATTAGACAAATTAGGTAATAGGAATGCCAAGAATTGAGGTTGGGGACACTTCATTTGTTCTGATTAAAATAAGTGAAGGGAGCAGAGTGGTGTGGGAGCATGGCTTTAATCCAAGCTCTCAGGAGACAGAGGAAGGTGGCCCTCTGTGAGTTTGAGGCCAGCCAGGACTACAGAGCAAGTGTGAGCGGTGATAGCCAGCAGATGGCACTGACATCCGGTGCTCTCCCAAGTTTGCAGGTGAAATGCGCATGTGCCTAGGGCCATCCCGGGGCGTATTGCGCTCCTGAGCAAACAGCCAATCAGAATGAACATGCCGCTCCAGGGCATATATAAGCAGTGCCTTTTTTCGGGGTCTGGGTCGCCCTCTTGAAGATGCAATAAACGGTGGCTGCAGAAGGATCCTGTGTGTCTGCGTGTGTTCTTGCCGGCAGGAAACCTGCACAGACTACAATAAAATAAAATGAAACAAACCAAAATAACCAAAGGTTCCCATGTGTCTTAGTCAGGGTTTCTATTGCTGCCACAAAACACCAGGAACAAAAAGCAAGTTGGGGAGGAAAGGGTTTATTCAGTTTACACTTCAACATTGCTGATCATCACCAGAGGAGGTTAGGACAGGAACTCACACAGGGCAGGATCAGCAGGATCCCAGAGGCAGGAGCTGATGCAGAGGCCATGGAGAGGTGCTGTTTACTGCTTTCTTGTTTATTTTATAGAACCCAGAACTACCAGCCCAGGGATGGCAGCACCCATGATGGACTAGGCCCTCCCTCACTGATCACTAATTAAGAAAATGCCTTACAGCTGGATCCCATGGAGGCATTTCCTCAACTTCATCTCTGATGACTCTAGCTTGTGTCAAGTTGACACAAAACCAGCCAGTACACCATAACATGTACATATAAAAGTGGGGATTGTGATTTATCTGTTTTAGTGTTCTAGGCGTAGGGCCCAGATTCTGCATTAATGACTGATGTGAGGGCTATCACTAGCCATTTGGAAGAATTCCTCTGTCAGAGCACGCAGATAGCCTGAAAACCTAGAGAGCCTGACCTGAGTTCAAGATTTCCTATATTTCCCCAGAAGACAGCTGCTTCCAAGTGTAATAAATAAACTGAATGGCTCAGAGTTTGGGTCTTCTATTTGCTATTGGTCCTAAAGAAGGTAGACTCTTCATTGAATTGCACTGAATTAAACTTTGATTAAACAGACAGCAATAACAGAATCACAATTGTTTTTAGGAATGGCCCAAGTCATCCACAATCTGTATTCTTCAGATTATAACAATCCAGGACTGCAAGAGTATGCCAGTCACCCGCAGCCATAGGGGCATTTGGTTAGTTTTGTTCCACAGCCATAGGGGCATTTGGTTAGTTTTTTTGTGTTCAATAGACAGTGTTTGAGTGCCTCTTCTGATGGTCCCCCATTCAAGTTCCCTTTGCTTCTCTCTGTCACTCACATCCAAACACACAGAACTGCAGAGTGTGGGGATTTCATGGCTCAGATCACCTCCACATGAGACACTCTGCCAGTGCGTTTCTGCTGTGGCCTTTGTGGGATTAGAATAGTGATTCCTGTGCACAATAGTTAGCAACAGCAAGCTTTAATACACATCACTTGAATACATAATTCTTGAAACGCATATCATTGCTCCCCTTGTGGAAGACAATGTTTCTTCTGGGAAAAAACATGGTCAGGCATACATCCTGGAAAAGCTCCTATGTCCGATATGGCTTCTCGAGAATAAAAAAACACCTTCCAGGAGCATCTATTCTTGCAGTTATTTGGCTTCATCTGCAAGCAGATTGTCCACCCTAATGTCTAACTTTTTAGGAAATTTAGCATCACAGTTTATGGTATGAGTACTAACCCCACTGTCCTTCACCCAGAGCTAAATTATGTACTTGTCAGTATGTGGCTTACTGTACCCATTGTAGATTCAGGAAAAGTGCAAGAGAGAAGTGTTCATAAGTGTGTTGTCAGTAGTTCCTTTCTGAGAGTCAGTGCTGATAAAGGCCCTTGTGAGTCTCGTCAAGCAAAATCTACACCATGATGTTTAGTCCTTCTCGCAGGATATATGATCATACCATGAACCCCAGGATTGTGTTATTTACTGAAAGAAGCTATTTCTACTTGTGGTATGGCTCAGCCTTAGCACAAACCTTTGTCCTCTGGCTGGAATACTGACATGACCTTAGTATTCACCTTTAATCTCAAACAATGAAGGTAAGGTTAGTTGGTAGAAGGGAACACCCATGTTTGAAAGTGACTTCTAGTTGAGTGGCAGACAAAGGGACGGCTTGGAGAAAGATTTGACAGAATAGAATATGCCTGACTGTCACGAAGAAAGGGGAGTTACTTAAGGGAGCAGCACAGAGAGAGAGAGAGGAGAGGAGAGTTTTGGTTTACTGGTTCTTCAACCAGTAGAGACTGGTTGAAGAGAGAAAAAACCAGACACAGGTGAAGACAGAATGAGCCAGAGGATGAGAAGGAGCCAGAAGATTCAAACAGATTGAGATAGTTTGAGGCAAAGCAGAGCAATTCAGGAGAAGCTGAGAGAAGCCAGTTTGAATCAGTCAGCATGGAGAGGAGTTTGAGCCAGAACAGCTGAATTGAACCTGTCAGTCAGAGTTCAGGAAGAACCAGGAAGGGGAAGCTTATTCAGTAGTAAGTCTCAGAGACTGAGAACATTCTAGGCCTAAATAAGATTGTATGGAGCTAGAAGCTTCAAGTTCTAGGCCTAGATTAACAGACTGTGAAAATTAGCCTTTTTAACAATTTTTTTTTTTTAAGACAGGGTTTCTCTGTATAGCCCTGGCTGTCTTGGAACTTACTCTGTAGACCAGGCTGGCCTCGAACTCAGAAATCCTCCTGTCTCTGCCTAAGTGCTGGGATTAAAGGCGCGCGCCACCATTGCCTGGCGAGGCAACAATTATTACAGGAGACTAAAAGCTACTTTTACACTTAAAGTGTCCCCTGCACAATCCCAGGATTGTGGCAAAGGGTGGGCCGAGAGCTTAATGATAGGTTTACCAAGGAAGGTCCTGATGCTATTCCCTCCACTGTTTTTTCTTATTGGGGCCTCATTCGTGATATCGTTGAGGCTGCCAGTGATGACCCCAATAGACAGCAACTTTTGGCAGTTACTGAAAACTGCCTTAGACCCCTCTCCCGTACACCCTCCGCCAAGTCAGTAGTCATAGACATGAGCCCTGTTAATGGACCGGCATCATAGTCACAAGGAAGGGTTGTAAATTTGCACCCTTCCCCAACCAGGGGCCTAAAAACATATTTAACAGCCCCTCTTTGATATTCTTAAAGGAGATTCAGATCCTTCCTCTGCAAGAATATTGACCCCTGAGGCCGCATCCGCCCTTGTACGCGTTGAAAAGGCCATCCAGTCACAAACAATCTCTTATTATGATCCAAAATTGCAATTGTGGCTACTAATTTTGCCCACTAAATTTGCACCCACGGGAGTGCTGTGGCAGACTAAGCCCTTGTATTGGCTTCACTTACCAGCCACCCCTCTCAAGGTTCTTTCGGTCTACCCCTCCCTGGTTGCTCAAGTTATTAAGCTGGGGAGGGAGGCCTCGTTAAAATTATTTGGTAAAGATCCTGATTCTATCATTGTTCCTTATGATCTTGCTCAAGTTCAATGGCTGCTCCAAACCTCAGATGATTGGGCCATTAATTGTTATTTCTTTCCCGGGGGAAGATAGATAATCATTATCCCTCCGATAAACTTATCCAGTTTCTTGAACATCAGGCTGTTGTTTTTCCCAAAATTACTAAAAATATGCCTATCCCTCAGGCTCTTGTGATTTTTACAGATGGTTCCTCATCAGGGACTGCCGCCTTTAGGGCAAATGGGCAAACCGTGAGGTTTCAGACCAACCTTTCCTCAGCTTAATTGGTCGAACTGGTGGCTGTTGTCCAGGTCTTTAAGGCCTTTCCTAATCAGTTCTTTAACCTTTTTACAGATAGTTCTTATGTGGCCCAGTCAGTACCCTTATTAGAGACTGTTCCCTTTATAAAACCCACTACTAATACTTCCCCCCTTTTTGCTGAACTTCAGGGTCTTATTTTGGCTCGAAATTGTCCGTTTTTTTTTTTTTTTAAGACACATACGCGCCCATTCTGGGCTCCCTGGCCCCTTGACTGAGGGAAATGACCTTGTAGATAGAGCCACCCGAGAGGACCCATTAATCTTAATAAATCTCGCAGTCCCCCTTGATCCAATACGGTGGGCTCAAGAGGCTCATCAGCTACATCACCTAAATGCACAGACTCTTTGACAAATGTTCTCCATCACCCGAGAACAAGCCCGGCACATTGTTCGTCAGTGTCCAGGATGCTTCACATTTCTACCAGAGCCACACTTGGGGGTAAACCCCCGAGGCCTCACCCCGGGTGAGGTCTGGCAGATGGATGTCACTCATTTTTCCCCCTTTGGTAAATTACAGTACATACATGTGTCTATTGATACCTTTAGTGGTTTCATTTGCACCTCATTACAGGCCGGGGAGGCCACTAAGCATGTTGTTAGCCATATGATTCATTGCCTAGCCTCTATGCCCCCCACCCAAGGTTCTTAAGACAGATAATGGCCCCGGATATACCAGCTTATCTTTTAAACAATTCTGTGCTCAACTCAATATCAAACATATTACGGGTATTCCCTATAATCCCCAGGGTCAGAGAATCGTTGAGAGAGCACACCAGACCCTAAAAAATATGTTATTAAAATTGCAACATTCAGGAGGCATCCTATATCCTTTAAAAGGCAATCATAAGATATTGCTAAATCATGCTTTATTTGTCTTAAATTTTCTGACTCTGGATGATGGAGG
>JADRCD010189845.1:0-45942 GCA_019843815.1 Montemys delectorum
GGCCTCCTTGACATCTCTGTTCCTTAAACTAAAGATGAAGTGATTCTACATGGGGATCACCACTGTGTAGAACAGAGATACCACCCTGTACTACTTAGTTGAGTAACTTGACTTGGGTATCACATAAATGAAAGTAATGTTCCTATAGTAGAGAGTGACTGCATTGATGAGGGAGGTGCAGGAGGAGAAGGCCTTGTGGCGGCCCTCAGTAGAGCGCATCTTCAGAATGGTGATAAGTATGTAGATGTAGGAGAAACAGCGATGACAAACACTGTCACTACAATAATGGATTCAGCAGAGATGGAGGGACTGATTCCAATAATGGAGACATCTGAGCATGAGAGTTTCAACAAAGGGGAGAAATCACAGAAGTGATCTGTCTGATTTGCTCCACAAAATCACAGACTTAACAAACTAGTAAATGTCTATGCATTCACACAGCCCCTCACAACCCCCTCTTAGGATGCCCCATCTAAGAGGAGGCAGATTTGGGAAGACATATGTGTTGAATAAGCAGATAGCTTACATATCTGTCATAGGCCATGGCAGCCAGCAGGAAGCGTTCAGCTGTCCCAAAAGTCACAATAGAACAGAGTTGTGCTTCACAAGCATACACAGGGTGGGCTTTTCCATGTAAAATTAATCTTATCAACATTATAGGTGTAACTGATGTGGAATAGCCAATGTCCACAAAAGCCAGATGGCAAAGAAATATGTACATGGGGGTTTGGAGCTGGGGACAGCTTCTTACTAAATTTATTACGCTGCTATTTCCTACTATGGTGACAATGTACATTCCAAGAAAAAACACAAAGCGGATGACACAGAGTGTAGGATTATCTGCTAACCCCAAAAGGATGAATTCAGTCACTGTAGTGTTGTTTTCAGGCTCCATCTCTCTTGTATGAATTGTCTCTGTGGAGGAAAATAATGAAATCACTTGTTTAATGTTCTTATTCTATATAATTCTTGCTGTATATAGTTATTCATCAACTCCATCAGGTATACCTTTATACCAAAATGTACTTATCAGGGTTATTCAGTATTGTGGGATTTGTTTCTGTGTATAACATGAGAATAAGTGAGCCTCCTTCTCTGACATGCCATGTGATTTCTGTTGAAGGTACTTCTCCAGTCTTCTATTACAGTCAGATCTGTTTCCTAAGGTTCAGATCCAGTTTTGGAGTGATATTGGGATTATCATTTTGCTCAGTGATACCCTGAAATCCAAAACATACTTTGCAGCCAGTCTTCTCATAAGTCCTTTTCAACCCTTCCTCCTCTAATTTATATTTACAGAATAGTACCCCATCACCAAGTCTGCTCTTTCTGCTTTTTGGGAGACTTTCTGGCTTATATCAAAATTAAGAATTTCATGTTTCTCTCCAAGGTCTGCTCCTTGGAAATGTTTATATAAAAATTATGTTACAACATAATTTATTGTAAACAAGGTTTGAGAATGGTCTAAAGAAAAACTAAATTGACCTTAACCTCACTATATAATTTAATTACTGGATGTTAATTTCAAGGAATGCTAACTACTTCATTTTGTATAATCAACTTTGGAATATTCCTTTTGGATACACATTTTTACTTTTAGAACTAGTAACATTATTATATAAAACAAGTCTTAGGAGAAAACAAACTAAAGACTGATTAATTTAAATGATATTATTTCCATTTGTTTTTCTTAAGGCAAACATTCAAGACAAGTATGTCCGTGTTCAAAAATCATTTTAACCTGGTGACATAGAGTAATGAAAATACTAAACCAATTTGTTTCCTAAAACTCACTAATTTTTGTATGTATGTACTTTGATGCATTTTAATTAAGGGGCTTGTGCCTTCTGTGTTTAACCACTTCATTGTGACAAAGACAAAGACAAAGTTTTTGTGCTTTGAAGCAGTCCTAAAATGGCAGAAATAACATTCTTAGTAACAGTTATCATTAGTTATAAAATAAAAAAGGGTTACAACAGGCATACTGAAAGTTCAGTGAAAATTAAGAAATGTCATAATAGTGGTATGAACTTTCACAGAATGAAAAAATATTCTAAAGATTCTCTCAAATATACTTCTCAGTGGCTAAGAATAATTTGTTACTTTTTCAGATTACCTGGGTTACATTCCCAGCAACCACATGGTTCAAAACCATCCATAACTCCAGTTCTAGACTTCCAAGTCCTTTTTCTGATCTCATGTGGTGGCCATACAACATGTAGAAAAATACACATACACATAATTAAATATAAATTTTAAAATTTTAAATTACTTCATGAATTTTTTCAGTGTCAAAATTTTTATTTATTCATGTCTTATGCCAATTACTCCAATTCCATAATAACACCTTTGAAAAAGATCTGTTGATCACACATCCTATGAGTTTGTGTTTTCACTTAAACATCTACAATCCCTGTTATCCTTTATACTCTGGTGTTGTGCTTTCCAGATTTTGAAACTCTCTGTCAAATACTGCACATAAATACTGTCTTAAGGAGTGAGGCTATCCCTACTCTACCTCTTCCTCAGCAGAGTTTAGTGGGGGAAATCATACTCCTCTTGTGATTGTCTAAGTGTCCAACTATGTTGCCTTCAGACTTTGTGGGTTGCAATCAGACAAGGCAAATGCTAGACATGCAACAGTTTAAATATTTGGCTTTTAGACATTGTACTGCACAGTGGGTTGTTAGCCAATGTAATTTTATAATTTTGTTGTGAAATTAAAAGAAATGTTTTATGTAATTAAAAAAAAATACTACCTAAAATTTTTCAGAGGTATTTGATCACATGCCATGATTAAACAACATTTAATTTTAAATAGTTATAACATTTTCTTGGGCTTTTAATTATTCAATTATTCAATATTTTAAGGAGATGTATTTTTTTTCATTCAACATTTCAGAGATCTTTAAGGAAAGCAGGAGGTAGAGCCTCTGTCATTTTCTGTATTCATGACTAAGCCATTCATGTGTATTAACACCTAATGCTCTCTCTTCCTCTTCATTGAACACTGAAAGTCTAGATCTCTGAGTGCCACTTTTGCTGGTTGACTCAAGTTATCCTTTCCCTGGATTGAACATCCATTTGTGTAGATAAACAGTGACTATAGAAGTGTGCCCTAATCCAACCAAATATCTGTTTGCTTGTTTACTTGTTTGTTTGTTTTTCTTTTCTCTGATTTCCTTTTCATAGTCTCTTCTGCTCAGACTTTGCCAAAGACCTTTCACATTTTCCTAATGTCCAGGGAAGAATGGTCTAAGTGTGCCAGGCTCATCATTGCACAGCAACTCTTCTATCAATCAGCATTGAGTACCATACCTAGTTATGGACCATAATTACACACATATGCTGTGAATGATAGCAGGAGCCTGTATAATGGTAGGAGAGAAGAGATGGTAAATATCAACATGACAAATCCTCTGGGACTACTGTCGCTTGTCCTTTTGAGATAAAAGTTCATGGTCTTGGGTTTTTCATTTTGTTTTGTTTTTTAATCTTTTTTTAAAATTAGATATTTTCTTTATTTACATGTCATATGTTATCTCCTTTCCTGGTTTTTCCCTCTGAAAAAAAAAAGAAAAGATAAAAGAAAAAAGAAATAAATAAAACACCCTGTCCCCTCTCCCTTCCCCCTGCTCAACATCCCACCCTCTCCCTGGCATTTCCGTACACTGGGGCATACAACCTTCACAGGATTGAGGGCCTCTCTTCCAATTGATGACCAATTAGGTCACTGTCTGCTCTACATATGTTGTTGGAGCCATCAGTCCCACCATGTGTACTCTTTGGTTGGTGGTCTAGTCCCTGGGAGTTCTGAGAGTACTAGTTCATATTGTTGTTCATTCTAAGGGACTGCAAGCCCTTCAGCTTGTTGTACATAAATTACTTATAGAACCAGGCTGCTCATTATTGCATCTGTAAAAGATTTGTTTAATATTTTCTAAGGCAAAATGTAACAAAGTGTCTTCAAAAAGAGTTCCAAGTTTACATTGAATCTGGTTTCAACATTTAAATATGTATTTTACTGTTAAATATTTTACATTGTTATCTGTCACATATATCAGTATATGTCTTGGGAAAGTATCAAGGTAAGCTGTATGCAAAGTTGAGTTATAAATAACAAAAGTTTGCATGAAGACATTCCCATTATCATATCAGAAGGAAAAATATGGATGCTTTGAAAGTAAAATAAAAACTAAGATTTCAAGAGTTTAGATGTCTTCTAGAATGGCAATAGTGTCATATGTCACATCTTGAGCAGTGACTTTGATAGAGGTCAATCAGAGAACAATATCACCTCTGCAAGCCAAAAGCTCAGTCTTACTATATTTCTCTTGCTAAAAGGGCTCAGCCGCCCTTTTATCCTCAGATCCAAAGACTTGTGTTTAATGACTATAGTACTTAGAAATAATATTCCTTTATTCTTCTCTTTATGCTGATAATTATATAAAGCATTTTATACACACTGAACCTTCGAGGCAACTTTAAAATGTAGGTTCTTTTATTATTATCACGTTTCCCATGAGAGAACAGTGAATTTTCCATGTCCAGTGTTTCCCATTAAAGTCTCCACATTAATATTGAAGAGATGACCTCCAGTAGATAGAATGGAGCCCCCAGTGTAGGCATGAAGTTACCAATGTACCTTCAAAATTTTTGACCCAGGTTGTTCCTCTCTAAAAGACATACAGAGACAAAAATGTAGCTGATACTAATGAGGATACGCAGTTTCCCAGCTACTGAGCTGATTAAGGTACATGAAAATGTAAATGCTGTGTATGTGTCTTCCATTCGGGAACATAAACCATTAAGGCAGGTAGTAACCCCACCACAGGATTTATTTAAAGTTTCTAACTACAGTAGACTTCTCATTGGAAGGAGAATTTTGTTTTCATGTTCAATTCTGAATGATTTAACAGGCACTCCGACTTTAACACAACTTTGATAATGGAAGTACCCTTCCACACACAAAACTCAGCTTGCAGACAGCACTACCCTCTATAACAAAAACAAATACCTAATCAATCAAAGTCCATATAATTCTTGGAGAGTCTCAAAATATACTAACCTTGCATTTTTTATTATTTCAGCTTTTGGATTAATACTCTCATGATATAAAGTTGGTCAAGGAAGAAAATGGTTTTTGTGCTTAATAGCTCACCTTAAAAAAGACACAATGCTACACTGGGATTCCAACCCCCAGTAGAGTCCCTAGCCTGTTAAGAAAGACTTTTATTGGCTTAAACCCATCTCCAACCAGTCTTCTCTGGTGAATACCATACAACAAATATTAGCAGTTATATTGACCATGAGCACATATGTTTGGAAGGCAGTTTGACAATCAACGAAATATCACATGTTCTTGACAGAACAATAGTAGTTGTTTTTCCACTGAGGCCTGTGCTCACAACAGCACCCAGTCCAAAGGTTGGCTGCCAGCCTCTATATTTGTCAGGCTGATTTTGTTGATTTGCATTCTGTTTCTAGGCCCTTTAGTTTTCCTAGGGGGTTTTCTATCTTGTTGGTTTTCTCAAAACAAACAAACAAACCGTAGCTGTTGGTATTGTTGATTCTTTGTATAGTTCTCTTTGTTTCTATTTGGGTGATTTTGACCCTGAATTTTCCTGCCCTCTACTCCTGATGGGTGTGTTTTCTTATTTCTGTTCTAGAACTCTCAGGTATGCTGTTGAGTTGCTTGTAGAGGATCTCTCCAATTTCTTTACCAGGGCTATTAGTGCTACAGGTTTTCCTCTTAGCAGTGCTTTCATTGTGTTCCATAAGTTTGGGTATGATGTACCATCATTTTCATTGAATTCCAGGAACTCTTTAATTTCTTTCTTTATTTCTTCCCAGAACAATGTTTCATTAGGTAGAAAGTTGTTCAGTTTCCATGGGTATGTGGGTTTTCTGTTGTTTTACTGTTATTGACGTCTAGCCTGTTTGTGGTGATCTGATAGGATCCATGGAATTATTCTAATATTTCTGTATTAGTTGAGGCTTGTTATGTGACAGATTATATGGTCGGTTTTGGAGAAGGTACCACCAAGTGCTGAGAAGAAGGTGTATTTTTTTTTTGTTGTTGTTGTTTTAGGGTAAAATGTTCTGTATATATCTGTTAAATCCATTTGGTTCATTACCTCTATTAGTTTCTCTGTTCAGTTTCTGTTTCAGTGAGCTGTTCACTTGTGAGATTGGAATGTTGTGGTTTCCCACTATAATTGTGTAGGGTTCAATGTGTGTTTTGAGATTTAATAAAGTTTGTTTTATGAATATGGATGCCCTTGCATTTGGGGCATAGATGGTCAGAATTGAGTCTTTCTCTTGAGGAAGTCTCCTTCCTCATCATGCTTGATAACTTTTGGTTGAAACTCCATTTTATTGTATGTTAGGATGGCAACTCCTGCTTGTTTCCTGGAAATATTTGCTTAGAAAACCTTTTTCTATGCCTTTACTCTGAGGTAGTGTGTGTCTTTATTATTTAGGTGTGTTTCATATATGGAACATAATGCTGGATCCTGTTTGCATATCCAGTCAGTTAGCTTACATCTTTTTATAGGGGAATTGAGTCCACTGATATTCAGAGATATTAAAGACAAAAAATTGTTGGTTCCTGTTATATTTGTTCTTGTAGATTGTGTTATGTGCATCTAATTCTCTCCTTTTGGCTTTGTTCTTTCAGTCAGTTATTTGTATCTTTCTAATAGGACTCTACTATCTTCCTGAGATAAAATTTTAGGTCAGCTTCCCAATTTTCAGGTGTGTTAGTGTATTTAGGGCTTGCTGTGGTGTGAGAAGTAGATTCTGATGATGCCAAACATATTTGCTTCTGTTACTTAAGGTCTTATACTTGTCTCTTGCTATCTAGTTATCTCTGGTGTTTGGTAGTCTGGGTATCTCTTTCTGGAGTTTGTGTCTTTTGTCCCTGGGTTGCTTCAGATCTTCTGGTAGGCCTGTGGCCCTCAGGGTAGCAGACCTCCTATGGAACCTTCAGACTATGGGTTCTTCAGAGGGGCATGTGTGCATGTGACCTGTTGCCCTGGCTGCAGCAGAACTCCTGGGAGGCCTTCAGACTGTAGTGTCTTCAGAGGAGCAGACAGGCTAGTGATTTTCCCCAGCAGAAGGCACTGTCTGGATGGGAGTAGAATTGGGGGTCAGGGCTTGGTGGATAATAGGTTCTGTGTCCAACCAGGATGCTTGGGATTCCCAGCAGCTGTGTCTCTTAGGGAAATTCCCTTACCAGTTGTCCTGGGTACAGTGGACTTTCTAGAGGCCTTCAGACTGTGGTGTCTTCAGAGGAACAGACAAGCTGGTGATCTGTCCCTGCATAATGCACTATCCAGAAGAGCATCTAATTGTTTAAAACTGAGCTGCCCTGGGGCCCTGAGAATATGGTACAATCACAAATCAGAGATGGTAAGTTTAACCTTCAGGATCTCTACAGTGAGTAATAGCTCCAGAAGGTAGTGATGCAAAGAGGTAGGAATGAACTCTGACAAATCGAAAGGGAAAGTTGCAAAAGTCTCACCTCTGACAGAAAAATATTCAACCCCCCCCCCTTGATGGTCTGAATCAAATCTGATCAATTAAGTCTGGAGTCAACAGGTAGATCAACCTTTGGAGCCATCTCTACCACTCACTGCTCTAAATCCCAATATCACTGAAGTGTTCTATGAGGTTCATAGTATGAAGTTGATTTTAAAGTATGGCAATAGGCCTTCCACTTGTATAGATATCAGTGCTTTGTTTGTTTCTCACACTTAAGAAGCATCTTCAAGTAAATGTGTTATGTAGCTTAAAGAATAAATCTGAAACTCTCCAGAGGGTGAAAGTACCTGTCCTGATAGCAGATTACAAAGTTAAAATGCCTAGAAGTGGCTTCTGGTACAAGAAGTTACTCAAAGAAAGATAGCAGTGGTAGAAACAAAAAAAAATATACTCAACACCTATACATACCATGGGAAAGAGTTTACATCTTCACCTGTATTCCATAGTCACCAAGTGGCAAAAAAGCAGTAGCAGATCCAATGCGTACTCCTTTTTGCTTCTCTTTTTCCATCCCATGTACTTGTTTCATCTTTTCAGGAAAACTTCTTATAGATTGAATGATTTTTGTTATTGATGACTTGACAGTGGTCATTTTTTATGCAACATATTTTGATCATGTTTTCCTCTCCACCAACTCCTCCTGACTCACCTAATTTTCTCTTCTCTCTTCTCCTTCCCCCGTCTGCCTCTCTGTCTTTTTGTCTCTCTGTCTGTCTGTTTGTATTTTTTTTCAACTAACCCATGAGTCAAAAGTAGACTATTGGTCCAATAGTATCATGACTATTATAGGTTCAACCAATTATTTTCTTGATGGATTTCATGCTCCTTTCACTGGTGGAAACTCATTTAGTGCTGTAAAAAACAAGCAAACAAACAAAGGTGGAAAGGCCATAAACAATAGAAGGGAAATAAATCCGATTGTCTTGCTCAATGGATGTAATGTGATTCACCAACTACCATCTATATATTTGTATTTACTAACAAAAATTATTACCATAATTTTCTTTATCTGTTGAACATTATACTGCACAGACTCACAACTGGCCAAGCTCCCAAGGACAAGTGATTGTTGCTGTGCCACAATGGCTCACTGCTTACCCAGATATGGAGAAACACTTCCATCAATATCACTACCTTCAAGCTTCATAGAATATTCCATAGGGGACATAAAAAATATAAAATCTAGAAGCAGGGCTGGAATGTTGTGTAGTTATTTCTTCCCAATGGAACTATACCATGTAGGGGAAAGAAAGATTTGTAAGACCTGGGAAATAATATAGTACTTAAAAGCTTGGAGTGTATAATTATAAGGCTGGGAAAGCTAAAAAAACAAGATCCATAAGACCTTTTTCTCAAAGTTGTGCAGGCAGTATTATTTACATGGGAGAAAATTATGTGCAAGCTATAAAGAATAACAGGATTTGAGCTTTCATGAGTTGTTCTGTATGCTAGGGTGGGCTCTCAGTAATGCAGCTTTGATTCAACCAAGCTCCTGTAATCAACTTCTCACCAATATTCATGCAAGTAAACCCAGAAAACTCATTGAGTAATACAGGAATGGAATAGTTTCTTTGGTCATTTGTCAGTGCCATATTTTGAATGAATAGATATATTGCCATTATTATCCAAAGTCATACAACAATGTGTCTGTGACCGATATGATATTATCATATTCTCAAATAATTAATAAGAACATCCCACTGTATATTAATGAAGTTTATTTTGGACAAAAATACATAACTTGTTAAAATTTAGAGATTATCTGACCATGTATTGTTAATTCCCAATTAATATAGCTGCAATTTAACTGCTACACCTAACACTCAAGGAACATCTTAGAAGGGGGACAGTAGAATATAAGAGTCAGAAGACCAAGATACTTGGTGCTAAATTATGTCTTCTAGATATAATAGGAAAATGACACCCATGAAATCTCAAGAGTTTGACAAAATAAACTAAAACTGAACAATGTCAATAACAGTTAACATGAAAGCATAGGAGGAAAAAACATTAATTTAAAATGTTAAAAATCTGAGAGTGAATTAGGAGGAAAAATAAGGAGGTGGTAGAAGAGTTGGCTAGAAAAATATGAATAGTTTATCCACATATAAAACCATCAAAATTTAATTAAGAATAATGGCTGTAAGTGGGACTCTGTGAGATTCCTCCTTTCTATTTTTGCATGACTATTGGTATTATCACTGTTCAGGTCTTATTTAACCTGACAGTTTTGAGTTGGTATTATGGGTATAGATGCTCCAGCATTTCTAGGAGACACCTATGTACAGCTGATTTCTTAGTCCTTTGATTCTGTTTTTTTTTTTCCAGATTTGTATTAGCCATTTTTATTTTTTCCTTTTGAGATCATTGTGTTCAAGTCACTTGCACAACTACTAACATTTTTAGAAGAAATTTTCCAGTATCATTTGTCTTTTTTTCTCCTTTTTTCTTTTTCTTTTTTATTAGATGTTTTCTTTATTTACAATATCTCCTATCCCAGGTTCCCCTCCAAAAAAATAAAAAAATAAAAATAATAAAATAATAAAAAATAAAATAAAAGAACCCTACAACTAAAACAATCCCCTGTTCCCTCCCTCCTCCCCCTGCTCACCACCCCATCCCCTCCTGCTTATTGGCCCTGGCATTCCCCTACACTGGAGCATAGAACTTTCACAGGGCCAAGTTCCTCTCCTCCCATTGATGACCGACTTGGCCATCCTCTGCTATATGCATGCCGCTGGAGCCATGATTCCCCCCATGTGTACTCTTTGGTTGGAGATTTAGTCGCTGGGAGCTCTGAGAGTACTAGTTACTTCATATTGTTGTTCGTCCTAAGGGGCTGCCAATCCTTCAGCTCTTTGGGTCCTTTCTCTAGTTCCTTCACTGGGGACCCTGTACTCAGTCCAATGGATGACTGTGAGCCTCTACTTCTGTATTAGTCGAGTACTGTCAGAGCCTCTCAGGAGACAGCTATACCAGGCTCCTGTCAGCTAGCACTTGCTGGCATCCACAATAGTGTCTAGATTTGATGACTGAATATGGGTAGGATTCCCAGCTGGAGCAGTCTCTGAATTGTCCTTCCTTTAGTCTCTGCTCCATAGGTTCTCTCTACAACTCCTTCTATGGGTATTTTGTTCCCCCTTTTAAAAATGAACAAAGTATCCACACTTTGGTCTTCCTTCTTCTTGAGTTTCTTATGGTTTGTGGTTTGTACTTTGTGTTTTCTGATCTTCTAAGCTAATATCCACTTATCAGAGAGTGCATACCATATGTGTTCTTTTGTGATTGGGTTACCTCATTCAGGATGATAGTCTCCAGATCCATTCATTTCCCCAAGAATTTCATAAATTCATTGTTTTTAATAGCTGAGTAGTACTCCATTGTGTAGATGTACCACATTTTCTGTATCCATTCCTCTGTTGAGGGACATCTCGGTGGTTTCCAGCTTCTGGCTATTATAAATAAGGCTGCTATGAACATAGTGGAGCATGTGTCCTTATTACATGTTGGAGCATCTTCTAGGTATATGCCCAGGAGTGGTATAGCTGGGTCCTCTGGTAGTACTCTGCCCAGTTTCTGGAGGAACCACCAAACTGATTTCCAGAGTGATTGTACCAGCTTGCAATTCCACCAGCAATGAAGGAGTGCTCCTCTTTCTCCACATCCTCTCCAACATGTGTTGTCACCTGAGATTTTGATCTTAGCCAGTCTGATTGGTGTATGGTGGAATCTCAGGATTGCTTTGATTTGCATTTCTCTGATCACTAAGGACTTTGAACACTTCTTTGGGTGCTTCTCAGCCATTTAAGACACTTCAGTTGTAAATTCATGGTTAAGTTCTATACCCCATTTTTTGATTGGATTATTTGGGGTTTGTTGGTGATTAACTTCTTGAGTTCTTTATATATTTTGGATATTAATCTTCTATCAGATGGTGGGTTAGTGAAGACTTTTCTCCCAATCTGTAGGGTGTTGATTTGTTTTATTGACTATGTCTTTTGCCTTACAAAAGCTTTCTAGTTTCATGAGGTCCCATTTTCAATTCTTGATCTTAGAGCATGAGCTATTGGAGTTATGTTTAGGAAATTTCCCCCTATGCCAATGAGTTCAAGGCTGTTTGCCTCTTTTTCTTCTATTAGATTGAGTATATCTGATTTTATGCTGAGGTCCTTGATCCACTTGTGCAAGGTAACAAATAAGGGTTTATTTTCATTCTTCTACAAACAGACGACCAGTTAGACCAGCACCATTCATTGAAGATGCTTTCTTTTTCCCATTGTTTAGTTTTTGAGTCTTTGTCAAAGATCAAGTGATGATAAGTGCTTGGTTTTATTTCTGGGTCTTCAATTCTATTCCATTGATCAATGAGTCTGTCTCTGTAATAGTATCATGCAGCTTTTATCACTATTGCTCTGTAGTAAAGCTTGAGGTCAGGGACCGTGATTTCCCCAGCTGTTCTTTTATTGTTAAGAATTGTTTTTGCTATTCTGGGTTTCCTGCCTTTCCAGATGAATTTAATAATTGCTCTTTCCATGTCTTTGAAAAATTGTCTTGGGGTTTTGATGGAGATTCCATTGAATCCATTGATTGCCTTTGGTAGGATGTTAATTTTGCCAATCCATGAGCATGGGAGTCCTCTCCATTTTCTGAGATCTTCAATTTCTTTCTTGAGAGAGTTGAAGTTATTGTCATACAGGTCTTTAACTTGTTTGGCTAGAGTTACCGCAAGATATTTTATATTATTTCTGGCTATTGTGAATGGAGCTGTTTCTTTAATTTCTTTCTCAGCTTGTTTATCCTTTCTATAAGGAAGGCTACTTGCCATGCCCACTCATCATTCCAGTGGATTCTGTCTGTCAGGCCTGAAAGCTTATTCTCAGATTTGAGGTGTGCAGCTTCAAAGGGAGGTACCCTAGCCCTCCCGGAGTTCATTTTTTGGCATCTCCTAACTCAGATGTGTTCCAGATTGATCTCTACAAAAGTCTGTGGAAAGTTTTTCATGCTTTCTTTGTTCAGGCGTATAGGTGCCCTAAGAAATGATTTGTAAATAACTAAAACTGAGATTGAACATTGTTTCCTGGCCTCCACAGTGTTTCAATGATCTTAATTGATTTCCTAGCTGTTATTAGCTTGGAATTTTTTACAAGGAAGCTGCCTTATCAGACAGGGTGTCCCCAGTGTTAGCAATAGAGGTCTAACATTATTGCCTACTGATTCTCACAAGGAAGCTGCCTTATCAGACAAGGTGTCTCCAGAGTTAGTGATAGAAGTAAGGCACTATTGCTATCTGTAAACATAGTTAGAACGCTAAGAGTAGTACCACACAAGGCAGAATTGCTTTACAAACTAGAGAGTAGTTGAAAGGCTTCCTGAACTAATGTTTGCATTACAAGTCAAACCATTCCCAGGAGCTGCTAGAACAGTTGGTGAATGACTTCACAGATTGACCATCTTAACACACACACTATTTCTTAAATGAATGTAACCTCTTCTCTGTGGGCTGAGAATGAAGACAATCACTCAAGTCAAATAACTTTGACCATAGCTGAAAGTCTGTATTCAAAAATCGTGCCTACAATTTACTCCTTGGTGCAGCAGAACTGTCAACTTTTAGCTTAGCTACTAGAGAGGTAAAATCCTTTGGTGATTTGAGGGTCATTGAAGCACAATGTTATTACAATAAACTCCAGTATCTAAAAATTGTTCTTATTTTGGGCTTGTACCACAGTAAGTGCCAGGATTTTAAACGCTACTAAAACCAAAATGAACAAATAAAAACTTTATCTATTTATGTTCTTTTAAGAAAACGTAATAGTGATGTATTATTTTAAAATATACAGCTAATATGTTTGGGGTTATTTAAAATTTATATTGAGAAAAAGATATGTATTTTCAGTATTGCTCCAGACAAGCATCTACATAAGACTGCTTAATTGGTTGCTTTATATCAAACAACTTTTATACTACTCATTTTTTATGATACAATATTTTATAAATATTAAAGAGCATGACAAAATAAAAAATAATTATATAGGTATAAATTTCATATAACACTGAAAATATATATTATGTGTATCAAAATTAACTTTAAATTAATACCAATATATAATAACCTATGCCAATATATGAAAAATAACTTTACTTTGTATCAATACACAAAATTCTGTACCAATATATCAAAATATAACTTCAATTTTGGATTAAAATACAAAAATATCTATCAATGTAAAAAAAGAATTGTATAAAAATATGAAGTATTCATATTCTGGAATATTTAATTTTTATTAAATTATTATGATTGATCTGTTTTAAAAAATTATTTCAATGAAAGAGTAAGAGATTTTACAATAAAAAATCGCCTTTATTATGTTTAGGTATGGGTCTTGAATTCCTGATCTGTCAATACTTTTAACATGAAAGGGTGTTATATTTTGTCAAATGCTTTTTCTGCATCTCTAGAGATGATCATGTGATTTTTTTCTTTGAGTTTTTTTATATAGTGGGTTACATTAATGAATTTTTGTATAGTAAACCAACCTTGTATCCCTGGGATGAAGCCTACTTGATTGTGGTGGATGATGGTTTTAATGTGTTCTTGCATTCGTTTTGCAAGAATTTTATTGAGTATTTTTGCATTGCTATTCATAAGCAAGATTAGTCTGAAGTTCTCTTTTTCGTTGGGTCCTTGTGTGGTTTAGGTATCAGAGTAATTGTGGTTTCATAGAACGAGTTAGATAGTGTTTCTTCTGTTTCTATTTTATGGAATAGTTTCAGAGAAATTGGTATCAGGTCTTCTTTGAAGGTCTGGTAGAATTCTGCACTAAATCCACCTGGTCTTGGGATTTTTTCGGTTGGGACTTTTTAATGACTTCTATTTCCTTGTGTGGTATGGGCCTGTTTAGATAGTTTATCTGTATATGGCATCTGCCTAGAAAACTATCCATTTCATCTAAATTTTAGAGTTTTGTTGAGTACAGACTTTTATAATAAAATCTGATGATTTTTTGAATTTCTTTCATTTCTGTTATGTCTCCTTTTTCATTTCTGATTTTGATAACTTGGATACTGCCTCTGTGCCCTTTAGTTGGTTAGGCTAGGGGGTTATCTGTCATGATGATTCTCTCAAACAACCAGCTTTTGGTTTTATTGAATTTTTGTATTGTTTTCTTTGTTTCTATTTGGTTGATTTTGTCCCTGAGTTTAACTTTTTTCTGCCTTCTACTCTTCCTGCATGAGTTTGCTTCTTCTTGTTCTAGAGCTCTCAGGTGTTCTGTTGTTAGTGTAAGATCTCTCCAGTTTCTTTACCAGGACACTTAGTACTATGAACTTTCCTCTTAGCATTGCTTTCACTGTGTCTCATAAGTTTGGGTATGATGTGTCAATATTTTTTGGATGTATCAATATTTTTATTAATTTCTAGGAAGTCTTTAATTTCTTCCTTTATTTCTTCCCTGACCAAAATGTCATTGAGTACAGAATTGTTCAGTTTCCACTTGTATGTGGGCTTTCTGTAGTTTTTGCTGTTATTGAAGACCAGCCTTATGCCATGGTGATCTGATAGGATGCATGGTATTATTTCAATCTTCTTGTATCTGTTGAGGGTTTTTTGTGACCAATTATATGGTTGACTTTGAAGAAGGTACCATGAGGTGCTGAAAAGAAGGTGTATTCTTTTGCTTTAGGGTGAAATGTTCTATAGACATCTGTTAAGTCCATTTGGTTCATAATCTCTCTTAGTTTCACTGTGTCTCTTTTTATTTTCTGTTTCAATGCCCATCTGCTGGTGAGAGACCCACAATTATTGTTTGGGGTTCAATGTGTGTTTTGAGTTGCAGTAAAGTTTCTTTTATGAATTTGGGTGCTCTTGCATTTAGGGCATAGATGTTCAGAATTAAGACTTTCTCTTGGTGGATTTTCCCCTTGATGAATACAAAGTGTTCTTCATCACATTTTCCTAGGTTTTCTATTTCCAGGTTTGCCTCCATTTTTGTTTTCTTTATTGTTTCTACTTCCACTTTTAGGTCTTGTATCACTTTATTCAATTCCTTCATCTGTTTATCTGTGTTTTCCTATATTTCTTTCAGTGAGTGATTGATGTCTTCCTTAAAGGACTCTATTATCTTCATGAGATAGGATCTTAGGATAGACTCCTAATTTTCAGGGGTGTTGATGTATTCAGGGCTTGCTGTGGTGGGAGAACTGGGTTCTAATGATGCCCATGTATTTTGCCTTCTGTTGCTTATGGTCTTATTCTTGCCTTTTGCCATCAGGATATTGTTGGTGTTTGTTGGTCTGGGTAACTGTGTAGAGTCTGCCTCTTTTGTCCCTAGGTTGCTTCAGGCCTCCCAATAGGCCTGCAGCCCTGGATCTGACCACCTATGGGGCCTTTCAACTGGGGGCTGTTAACAGGGGCAGAGAATCTGACCTGTTTCTCTGGTTGTAGTAGATCTCCTGGGAGGCCTTTAGACAACTGATCTGAGTGCAGCTGATCCTCAACTTCTCCGAGTGTAGCAGGGCCTCAACTGCTCTGAGTGCAGCAGGTCCTCTAGGATGGATTGGGATATGGAGTCTTCATGGGAGCAGACCAGTTAGGGGTCTACCCCAGCAGCAAGGACCAAGTGGAAGGGGTGGAAGGGACAGATGAGAGTGGTATTTGGGAGGGCAGAAGTTTGGTGGGTGATGGGTCCCAAGTCCACCAGACTCCCAACAGCAGCTCTGGGACTCAGGGAGGGTGTTGGGGTTGTTCTTACCAACTGCTCTGAGTACAGTGGGTCCTCTAGGATGGATTGAGATATGGAGTCTTCATGGGAGCAAACCAACTAGGGGTCTGCCCCAGCAGCAAGGACCAGGTGGAAAGGGTAGAAAGGACAGAAGGAGAGTGGTATTTGGGAGGGCAGTGATTTGGTAGGTGAGGGTTTAGAGAACATCAGGCTCCCAGCAGCAGCTCTGAGACTCTGGGGGGGCGGGGAGTGTGTAGGGGAAGTGAGTCTTACCAACTGCTCTGAGTGCATAAGGTCCTCTAGCATGGATCAGGATATGGAGTCTTCACAGGAGCAGACCAAGGACCTAGGGGTCTGCCCCAGCAATAAGGATCAGTCGGAAGTGGCATTCTTTGATTCTTATATTTCTATTCCCTCTTTCAAGATGTTTACCTAGCACTCAGTACATGACTTATGTTATTGACATATTCATTGAGCTTGATGCTCTACAATAATTTGATCTCTGAATTTTAATCAGTTGTGGTTTTCTGTGATAGTCTCATATTACAAAGAGAATGTTCTTGATATGGAATGACAGCTTCACCTATTTGTTGGAATGGCAGCTTCACCTATTTGTCGGTACAATGATATGCTTTAAAATGCTGTGAGGAACTATGTTGATCTAGTAAAGTGGCAGTAGGAGATTCATAACCTCATATAGTAGGAGATGATGCTCCTCACTCACCCAGGGTACCTGAATAAATTGCTAATATCAGATATGACCTGACACCTATTGAACAGTCTGTTGGACAGGCAGAATAAGTAACTTCCAAAAATGAGCTCTTTAATTTATTATCAAATTCGAAATAGTCAATATTGAAATAATATACATAGAAAAAACATTAAGCAAACTGCAGAGGTTGTGATTTACACATTTATGAACTAAAATATATCTAATAAGAAAAATCAAAGAGAAAAAGTGATCATCTTGAGAAAGAGTAGAAGGGCATGGAAGGAGGAGGAAGGAAATTAAAGAGATGGAAGTGATATAACTACATTTTAATTAAAATAAAAATATACTGGGAAATGTGATATAAAATATGAAATTAATCATAAGTAAGGCATTAGGTATAGTTTCCACATCAATGTCAAAGGCAGATGTTAGGAGGGTGTGGAGCAGAAGACTAGCTTCTCTACTTCACATGACATCAAATCAAAGGGATTGTGCTTAATGAGAATCAACATGCTGATCCTGATTTTAATAGCATGATGATGAAGACAATCTTGGTGATGAGATGTCATGGTATCTGGGGCTTCTGAGTAAAGTGTCAATTCAATCTTGGGAATGTATCTTCCATACCATGTGGCATATACTGTATTTAATATGTGCATTTATGGTCTAGTGACTTCATAGATGTCTAAATTTCCTAAATGTTTCATTTTCACTAAGCTATCTTCAGTGTTTATCTAGTTCCTGTAACTATAACAAATATTCAACATTTATTTTTGAGAGAACAGAATGAATGAATGATTCTCTCATATGTGGTTAAGAAACCTCATTGGAGGCAGGGCAGTCATATAAACTATAATCTTATTATCCAATCAGACCTGAATCATAAACTTATAATGATTCTGACATGACCCAATACATTTAGTAAGTAGTATAAATTCAACCTCTTCAAACTCTCATTTGCAAAAGGTGATCTTGTGTGTGTGTGTGTGTGTGTGTGTGTGTGTGTATGTTTTGTGTGTGTGACTGTATTATGTATGTCTGAGTTCATGTGAGTTCAGGTGGCTGAATGTCATAGTATGCATATTAATGTCAGAAGACAATGTCACTGTTGGTCCTGACTTCCTACCATTTTTGAAAGGGTAACTTTCTTGTCTTTCACCAGTCCAAACTCTAGGCTAGTAAACCAGGAGGCTTTCAGCAAGGATTATGTCTCTGTCTCTTCTCTGACAGCAAGGACAAGAGAAACTTTGTTGAAAGTTGACTGATATTCTGTGTTCAAGCACTTTTATCAGGTGATATTAAGGGTACAGTGTAGAACTTAATGAAAGTAAGATTCAGGAGAGGTGATCTGACTGTGGAGGATAACTGTGACTTCCATCCACCTTTATAGTATGTATACTGAGACCAGCTGTCACATGTTTGTGGTATGAATTATGAATTATTAATTTCTACTGAAAATATCCATACCTCTTTCTGCACACTATTTTCTAGGTAGCAATTATTTTTACACACTTGCCTATAAAAATTGTGTGTACTTCAAATAATTATTCAACTTTTCATCTCTTCACTCCCTATATTCACTAAAGTACCTAATAGTTGTTAATAGATGTATGTTACATCAACAACTAATATAACAAAAGAAAAATTGGTACACATGAATTAAAGAAACAAGAAATTCATTTTACCTAAGATAATTTGTTATAATGTACATCCAATAATTAGCAAGTAAAAGTGGAGCAGTACTCACCTAAATAGAAAAGAAGAGGTTACTTAAGATTGACAGACTCATTGAAAATTAGTTGTGGTTATGTAAAATAAACTGTTCACTACTCACTGGGAATGAGATAATGATCCCTGGTGCTTTAAATTCACACTGGAATCCAGTGCCTCTTCAGGGACTTATTTTCAGAGACAAACAATGAAAATGGAGACATCTTTGCAGCTATAAAATTATAATAACTTTAAGCTTATTATTTTACAGTGAACTCTTGATTGAAAAGGTAAGTTTTGAGATTTGTGAGTTTTGAAATTAAGTTTTGAGATTTATGAATTATGTTAGAGAAACAAGTCACAAGGAGTCAAGGAATTCTGTAAAAGAACAAAACAACCAGTCTTATAGAATCACCATATATTTCATAAGTAAATTATTCAAAATGATCAGGCATAAAAGTAAGCTTCCAGAGACTTTTTGCTTATTCATCCATTGGTAGGATCAGAAACCAACATGACTTTAAAGTGTACACACATGCAGCATTCATCCAAAAGACTAAAAAATGCGCTAGCTTCAAAATATTTCGGTGGGTTATGTGTAAGGGATATCATATGCAAAATCATACTTTGTTTATAGACTGAATATTCTAGCATAAGAGGCATCATTGTGGACAAATGAAGATGTAAATAAAGAATTTTGGGAATCAGAGAGATCTGTCCCTTGTTAAGTGAACCTTCTAAATCTATTAATGTCTTAGTTTGGATATTTATTGAGCAGTGTGTTCTGTTGAAATTTATGTGAATTTATTCCATCACACTACATTTAGAGAACACTGTGACATTGAGAAAGGAAATGTTTCTTGATGAAAAGTGTATCATAATTTACTAAATGTTATTCATATTTTATAAATACAATTATTATTTCAAGTTACTTTAAAGAGTGATGATCTACTTAGAATCATTTAAAATAGTTAATGAGCTTACAATAGGAAGTTGCATTTGTTAATTATTGTGATTGTTCTTCAGATTCTTGGTTATAAAAAGAAATTCTTTCTTTAAAACTTTAATCAAGACATGACTTTACTTACAGAAATGATAGACTTGTTATCAGTGTCACCAACATACAGCCTCTCTGTGTATTAATATTGGAAAACTGAAATGCTAGCATGCTATATGCCTCTAATTTGTATGTATTCTCAACTGCATTGTCACCTTTCATTTGTAGTGTGGTAACTATAAGTAATAGACTGAATCTGTCTTTTGCTTATATAAAATTCTCTTTTTAAAGACTTGATATTTTCATTTTTGTGTATGAGTATTATCTACAAGTACATATATATGAAAACAAATGCATGACTAGTGCCTTTGAAGATCAGAATAGTGCATTGGTTCCCCAGAATTGGAACTACAAACTTCTATGAGGAACTATATGAGTGCTAAAATAAAACCCAGGTTCCCTACAAGTCAAAATTGACTCTTTTTGTATCTTTTCTTTTTTTTTTTTAAATTACTCATTATTTTATTTATTTAAATTTCAAATGTTATCCCCCTTCCAGGTTTCCCCTCCTCAAACACTCATCCTACCCCTCCCCCTGCTTCTCTAAGGGTGCTCTCCAACTCATCCACCCATTCCCTCCACACCACCCTAGCATTCCCCTATGATGGGGCATCAAGCCTTCACAGAACCAAGGGTCTCCCCTCTCATTGAACCATTTCTTGAGACCCATAATTCTGTTACTTCTTATGTATATTTGTTAACTTAAAATTGATTTCTACTTCAAAATAAAAACAGTAACAGATATTAATGGATCATAGAAATAAAAAAAAAAAGAAACATGTACAAAATGTTAAATCCTATACTGGTGATGTAGAATGTGTCCAATAAAACTTATCAAAGACATAAGTCTTCCTTGACTAATTTTATGCTTTTCCATTTTAATTCTTTGTTATACTTATAGTAAATACATGTTATTAAGACACATACGATTGTATATTTATCTGTTTTTTTGTGTGGAGAGAATAGTGCAGGAAACATACCTTATGTGTGCATGCCAAAGAACAACACTCAGAAGATATTTCTCATGTCCCATCATCTGAGTTCCAGCAATAGAACTCTGGCTGTCAGGAGGTTTGGTGAGAGAACCTTTATGTTAAAAGCCACCTGACCAGACTAAGTCTCATAATTTTAAATCTACAACTTTAATGACAATTATTTATGTTTTATTATAAATAAATGTAAATGATAGGTAAATATTATTTATCACACATTTCCAGAATTTCTGCTCAAACAGTTTTGAAGTTCTTATTTCACACAAATATATAAACCGTGAAAACACTCAATACAATAATCATTTTGGGTACAATGTTTTAAATAATATAGATTAGCTTCTGATGTTCTTTGTGAACGAACTAAATGAAATCAAGTGAACTATTTATAAATGCCTTCCTGTTCTGTCTCTATCACAGCCTTGATCTAGCAACAGCTACACTGCCCCATGGCTTTCCTGGAGGATGGAAACCACACCGAAGTGACAGAGTTCATTTTATTGGGTTTAACAGATGACCCAGTTCTTAGAGTTGTCCTCTTCACCATCATCCTGTGCATCTACCTGGTGACTGTGTCTGGGAACCTCAGCACCATCCTTCTCATCACACTATCTTCCCAGCTTCATCACCCCATGTACTTTTTCCTCAGACACTTGGCTTCTTTGGACATAGGCTACTCATCTTCTGTGACACCCAATATGCTTGTCAATTTCCTGGTGGAGAAAAACACCATATCCTACATTGGATGTGGCATCCAGCTCAGCTCAGCTGCTTTCTTTGGGACAGTTGAATGCTTCCTTCTGGCCACCATGGCTTATGATCGCTTTGTAGCAATCTGCAACCCACTGCTTTATTCTACCAAAATGTGCAAACAAACCTGTGTCCAGTTGGTTGCAGGATCTTACATAGGGGGATTTCTTAATGCTTCCTTTGCCATAGTTTCTTTTTTTTCTTTTCTCTTCTGTGGATCAAATAGAATCAATCACTTTTACTGTGATTTTTTTCCTTTGGTGGAACTCTCTTGTTCTGATATCAATGTTTCTGTAGTTGCTACCTCAATTTTTTCTGCTTCAGTTACTATTATCACAGTGTTTGTCATAGCCATCTCCTATGCCTATATCCTCCTAACCATCCTGAAGATGCGCTCCACAGAGGGTGGATACAAGGCCTTCTCCACCTGCACCTCCCACCTCACTGCAGTCGCTCTGTTCTATGGAACTGTCACATTCATCTATGTGATCCCCAAATCCAACTACTCCACTGACCAGAACAAGGTGGCATCAGTGTTTTACATAGTGGTGATCCCCATGTTGAATCCCCTCATCTATAGCCTCAAGAATAATGAGATTAAGGGTGCTCTCAGGAGACAGCTTGGTAAGAAAAGCTTTTCTTAGAGTAATACACATACACACATACACACACACACATTTATTACACACATATGTATATATAAAACAATGGCAATCACCCAAGAGTGATGTGACACATCTCATTTTTTGGTTATTATCCTTCCTTATACCCCTCACTTTTTTTTCTCCTTGTATATATAGATATTTTATGTTATTTATTTTTTATTTTACATGTTTCTTTGAGAATTTTGTATATTGTACTTTGATAATGGTGCACCTTCTCTCCAACTCCTCTGCCCTACACCGACTCCATGTTCTTTTATTTTCTCAAATAATATTTGTGCTGCCTGCATACACTTAGTTGTATAGAAATCACCAGAACTATGATTAGCCTTCTAGGGGCTAATTTTTTTTCATGTGACAGATAATCACTTTCCAATAACTCTTCAACTGGGGATATAATTTGTATACATTTCTCCTACTCATTTTTATATTTTATCTGGTTTGAATTTATAAATGCTAACAGAGCTGCCATGAGTACATATCTACAACATTTGGTTGTCTCCTCAAAACTATTTATTTTGCAGTCAACTACCAACTCTGGCCCTTGAAATCTTTCCATACATTCTTTCACAATGATTCTTGAGTTTGGAAGGAAAACAAATGTGAATTAGACGTTCCATTTAGAGTTGAGCATTCCACAGTTTCTCTGAGTATTGACAAGTTGTATATTAATCACCATCTGCTGCAAAAAGAAGCTGTGCTAATGACAGTTGGGAAATATGCTAATCTAAAACTATAATAAGCCATTGTAAGTAGTTTAATACTATGTCTAGTTAGCAGGATAATGTTTGTAGATTCTTCCCCAGGACCTATGACTTCTTCAGAACAGGTTTAGGACCTAATATAGAGTTAGATGTAGGTTTCATTTTATTTATCTAGCCTAGCCTTCATTCCAGTCAGAAAGTAGTTGATTATTCCCTTGACATTTGTGCCACTATAACATTAGTAGGGAAGTCTTGTCACATTGGTTATCTTGTAGAAGTCATATGACAGATTTCCTAGACTACACATATGATATTTAAAATCATGGTCATAATAGACTACTCTTACTTTAATATTTTAATTCATTCCATCTACTTCAAAATAGAATACAGATAATCTTCTATCTTCCCAGTTTCTTCTTGAATTATATTTGCTTGCTTTTTTCTTGTGATTATCAGGATCAGTGTTCTTGCTATTATCCATCCATCTGGCAGTATTTTTCCCATTCTCCATATATACAAGTCTTTCTTAGTTTTCTGCTCAAATATCACTTGCCCCATGGTACTTTCATTGATAGCCTATTCAAGGTAATATGCATTTCCACCACATTGCCACAACTACCTTTACCACATCACATCAGTTCTATTTTTAGTTCTCCACCACATTTCTAAATTTTAAAATTTTGAATATTTTCTAGTATGCTATCTATTGCAGTATCAGTTTCATCAGAATTATTTTACTCACTAACATCTTTAGAATCTACTTGGTTCTACAATACTATAAATGCTCAACAACTAGATACAATGTTTCAGTGGTTATCCTGTACCTACCAATGAATCAATTCTAATCTCTGTCATAATATTTCTAAAAGAATTTGAGTTTATGAATGCAGATAATGCTGTTTTTTGATATCTTTTTCATTTCTTTCTAAACTATCCTCAAACATGTCAAGAAAGAACTAGAAAGTTTCATATATATATTTATATATGTTTATATATGTTTCATATTAGTCATTAGAATATTATTTCTTAATTATCAAAGCTCAGGTAATATTAATGTAAAATTTAGAAAGTAGCTGAACATTCCATTGAACCTCAGATATACAGATTCAATGTTAATTGAGAAGCTAATCTTTATGTTCAGAAATGTGGAGTTTACATTACTAAAACTCTAAAGTCTCAGTCAGAAGCTTCTGTAGTCAGAAGCATCTTAAAAATTTACCCAATATTTTGAGGTGTTTGTCAAGTGATAAAGACTAGTAAAAAGCTTTCTGGAGTGATAGGTATACAGCTCCCAACACAAGAGTTGTTAAGATGGAGAAGAGGTTCAGTGGGAAAAGTCAATGCCACCTTGCCAGATAATATGGCTTTGACTCTATGATCTACATGATCAAAGTAAAAAAGCCAAGTCACACAAGTGTTTTTTTCTCTCTCTCTCTCTCTCTCTCTCTCTCTCTCTCTCTCTCTCTCTCTCACACACACACACACACACACACACACACACACACACATTGAAAAAAAGAAACTAATGAAGCAGACTAAATAAATCAAAATACACAAGGGGATGGAATTAAAAGTAGACTGGGAGATTGATTGAGCTGGAGATACAGCTCAGTGAATAAGAGCATATCCTACTCTTGTGAAAGATATGGGTTCAGTTCCCAGAACCTACATTGTGGCTCACAACCATCTACAATTCCAAGTCATAGGGATTCTTCTGCTTTTTTGCAACAAACATTTACATAAAAAGTAATAACAATTCTTTAAAAAATAAAGGGTCAGGCATTGAACACTACTAGTCTATGGGAATTTATGGAATCACTCTTCTTTACACCCTGGTCTTGAATCTCACAGTGTCTGTTCCTATGGGAACAATGGCCATGGTATTAGTAACAAATTTTACTGACACATACTTAGCCTCTGCTTTCCTACTTTATATGGGAATCTCAACAGTAGAATAGTGTGTATCATAGCATCCATTCACCACATCTGGACCTTAGAAGTTTGATGCCCCTTCTCTTTGATTTATCTCATCTAACAGTCAAGTTTCTGTCTCCTAATGTTTTTCTACCTGTAATTTCCTTATTTTAGAACTTCTCTACATGATTTTCATGGTGTGACTTCTGCTGGTAAAGAGTTTGCTTCCTAGTTGATTTCCTGGACTTACAGGTGTTAATATTTCCTAAATACAACTAATCACTTTATTACCTAGCATGAAGCCTTTGGTACTTCCAAAAAGGATAAAAACATGTTTTCACCTGGAATTTATAGCTTCTGAAAACCTGTATTCGGTGGATAGCTTCTGTCACCACTTCCTCATCTTATGTCTTTTTCATTAGTGAGTAGATATTCATGGAATGACTCTAGCTTTGACAATCACAGGAATGATTATAACACATTGATAAAATGGCCAACCCTTTTACCCACTATCACTCCATATTTAATGTTTCATAAATGTTTTTCTCCACATACCTGCTTTTTCTAATCTATGTCTAATGTTGACACTCATACCTCCATTTTCCTAATCTGCTTTTATCTATTCCTATTGTAATATTTGTTTTGTGTGCACTATTTTTTGAAAAGTGCTCTTTTATAAAGCTGGTAGAGAAAAATGCATCACCTTGGGTTTATTACTTTCATGTTATATTTAAATACATGTTATATTTACTTACCAAAATACCTCTAATAAGGAAACACAGGTGTTTATACTATACTGAAATACTTTGGAGTCATGTAAAAACTTGAGAATTTTTTTTATTTTTCACACAATACCTATTGTTTAATAAATTCTCAGTCAAAGCTGAATTGAACTTTCTCAAACAACACTATAAGACCCTTGTTTTTCTGTGATATGCAAGTTGTTTGCCTGGAGAGAGAGGGAGAGACAGCCTATCTTTCCCAGGCCACATCCTTCTTTATGACTATTGCTCTCCTTTTTGTGGCCAAGAAGTGAAATTTTATGCCATTATCCAAAGCAGAAATCCAAACATTTGTACTCTGGTTGTTGAGGCAGATGTGAAATTTGCACCCCAATATGTATCAATTCTTTCACTATATTTTTCTGCTTTCTTATGTTTTTTTTAAAATTTAACAGTGTGTGTGTGTGTGTGTGTGTGTGTGTGTGTGTGTGTGTGTGTGTGTGAATTCAGGTTGTCAAGCTTGGTATTCATATTACTCAAAGAGCAATCTTGATGGCTTAATTTTATTTTCAGTTTTTCTATATTTTAAATAAGACATTAAACTGAGAGATTAGAAACATAAAATGCCTATTCAGCATTTCATATTTCTCTGAATTCTCTGAATTCAATATTCCTTACTTCTTTTCAGCCTTGCTTTGCATCTTTCACTTAAAAATTTGGCATATTTCGCTCAATAGTTAATTATGAATAATTTCCATTTGGGTAGATCATAACTTCAAAACACAATTACCTAAAAATAAAAATAAATATAATAATGGGAATAAATCAAGTTTTCCAAGATTTATACTTCTCCCAGTGTTGCTATAATGTAGGCTATCTTTGCACATAGTCTCTGCAAAAGATTGACACAGTATAATATTGAACAAGCCCTTAACAGTAAAAAGCACAGTGCATGAATTATGGAATCAAAAGACTTGAATCCACTCTGATTTGGAGAAAGTCTTGGATTTCTCTAAGACCATTCTCTTATTGATATTTCTCATCTTTGAATTGGAGGAGGGTTTTAATGCCAAGTCAATAGACTTATTGTAGAAATTAATAGTAGAAGTGGAGTTTGTTAAAGCAGTTTCTCTGTGGTAAATATTAATCTTATAAATACTTTTGAACATGAGTGTGATACTGTAGAAACATCATTGGACAAACTATTAGTAAAATAAAACTAATGATATTACTTCACCAAGTTGTTGTGTTTGTAAATAGAATGAATTTAGAATAGATCTGGCACACAACAAGGGCAAATGATTGTTTGGTACATGATATTTTAAAGAGAATAATTTCTTGGTATCTATAGACATTCCAAATTTAATATAAAATCCCTTTAAAGATTTTAAAATAGCATCCAAATAAACACAGGATTGAAAGTAAGATTTAGAATAGAGAAATACAATGTTAACTTAAACATCATGTGATAGACTCTGAAAGTGACATAGATAAATAAAATATTCATAAGATTCTTCAAAGAACAGATTCTATGAATATATTCTGGCAGTTGCCTTCCTCAGGGCCTCCTTGACATCTCTGTTCCTCAAACTATAGATGAGGGGGTTCAACATCGGGATCACCACTGTGTAGAACAGAGATACCACCCTGTTCTGCTTAGTTGAGTAACTTGACTTGGGCATCACATAAATGAAGGTAATGGTCCCATAGTAGAGAGTGACTGCAGTGAGGTGGGAGGTACAGGTGGAAAAGGCCTTGTGGCGGCCCTCAGTAGAGCGCATCTTCAGAATGGTGATAAGTATGTAGATGTAGGAGACAGCTATGACAAAAACTGTCACCACAATAATGGAGCCAGAAGAGAAAGAGGGGATGATTCCAATAATGGAGACATCTGAGCATGAAAGTTTCAACAAAGGGGAGAAATCACAGAAGAAGTGATCTATCTGATTTGCTCCACAAAAGGACAGACTTAACAAACAACTAGTAAATGTCCATGCATTCACACAGCCACCCAGATAGGATGCCCCAACTAAGAGGAGACAAATTTGGGAAGACATATGTGTAGAGTAGAGTAAGGGTGAACAGATAGCTACATATCTGTCATAGGCCATGGCAGCCAGCAGGAAGCATTCAGCTGTTCCAAAGGTCACAACAGAACAGAGTTGTGCTTCACAGGCATACACAGGGAGGGCTGTTCCATGTACAGTGAATCCTATCAGCATTATAGGTGTAACTGATGTGGAATAGCCAATGTCCACAAAAGCCAGATGGCTAAGAAACATGTACATGGGGGTTTGGAGTTGGGGACAGCTTCTTACTAAATTTATTATGCTGATATTTCCTATTATAGTGACAATGTATATTCCAAGAAAAAGCACAAAGAAGATGACACAGAGTATAGGATCATCTGTTAACCCCAAAAGGATGAACTCTGTCACTGTAGTGTGGTTTCCAGGCTTCATCTCTCTTGTATGGATTGTCTCTGTGGAGGGAAATTATGAAATCTTTTGTTTAATGTTCTTATTATATATAATTCTTGCTGTATATAGTTATTCAGCAACTCCATCAGGTATACCTTTATACCAAAATGTACATATCAGGGTTTTTATTTGTTATGGGTTTTAACTCTGTACATAACTTGAGAATCAGCCTCACTCTCTGACATGCCATGTGACTTCTGTTGAAGGCATTTCTTCTGCATTCTATTACAGGCAGAACTGTTTCCTAAGGTTCAGATCCAGTTTCAGAGTGGTATTAGGATTATCATTTTTCTCACTGATACACTGAAATCCAAAACATGTCTAACAGCTAGTCTCATAAGCCCTTCTCTTCAATCACTCCTTCTCTAATTTATATTTATAGAACAACACCCCACCCACCCAGTCTGCTGTTTCTGTTTTTTGGAGACATTCTGGAATATACTAAAGTTAATAATTTGATATGTTTCTCTGTAAAGTCTGTTCCTTGGAAACATTTAAATGACATTAGCACATTTCAAGAAAACAATTTGATAGTAGCATTTTAACTTTACATTTTCAGATAAAAATTGTGTTGCATTATAATTTACTGTAAACAAGTTTTGAGAATGGTCTGATGAAACACTAAATTGGTCTTAATCTCATGATTTAATTTTATTTAATTACTATATGTTACATTATAATTTATTGTAAACAAGTATTGAGAATTGTCTGATGAAACACTAAATTGGTCTTAATCTCATGATATAGTTTTATTTAATTACTGGATGTTAATTTAAAGGAATAGTAATTACTTCCTTTTGGATAATCACCATTTGAATATTGCTTTTGGATACTCATCTTTACTTTTAGAACTAGTAACATTAATTTAAAGAATAAGCCTTAGAAGAAAACAAAATTAAAGACTGATCAATTTAAATAATAATATTATTGACACTTACTTTTCTTAAAACAATAATTCAAAAGAAGCATGTCTGTGTTCAAAGATCATTTAAACCTGGTGACAGGGCATAATGAAAATACTAAACCAATTTGTTCCCTGCTGCTTACTAATTATTTTTTGTGTGTACTTTGTTGCATTTTAATTAAAGAGTTTGTGCCTTTTGTGTTTAACCACTTCATTGTCAGAAACACAAAGTTTTTGTGCTTTGAAGCAGTCCTAAAATAGCAGAAATAACTTTAAATAACAGTTATCATTGGTTATAAAATTTAAAAAGAAAGTTACAGCAAGCATACTGAAATTTCAGTGAAAATTAAGAAATGTCATAATATTGATATGAAATTTCACAGAATGAAAATTTATTCTAAAGGATTATTTCAAATATATTTCTCAGCAGCTCTGAACAATTTGTTCAGAGGACCTATGTTACATTTGAGCCAGCAACCATGTAGCTGAAAATCATCCATAACGCCAGTTCTACAGCTCCAATTCCTTCCTCTGACCTCATGTGGTGTCCCTACACACATGTAGAAAAATACTCATGCATACAAATTAATATAAAATTTTAAACTTTGAAATTATTTTATGAAAATTTTCAGTGTCATTATTTTTATTTATTCATGTCTTATGCCAATTACTCCAATTCCATAGTAACACTTTTGAAAAAGATCTGTTGATCACAAATCCTATGAGCTTGTGTTTTCATTTAGCGAAAGAAAATTCTACTCTATGGGGAGAATCAGGATGACTTACCAGGCAAGACCCCAGAGAAGGGTGTTCAGGATTAGGTTGGGTGGAGAAGTTGGGAGTAGTGTTAAATCCTTAATTTTTAGAACACCTTACAATCTATTGAATTGTTTTAATTTGAGGGCAAACATAATAGTGTTTCTATTTAGGATATTACACTCAATTTAATATTATTAGTAAAATGCTACCCATGGCCCTGAGTCAGCTTCACAGAAGAAAAATTACATCAAACAGCACACCAAAATCTCCATCCTCAGTTATATTTTGAAATGCATCTTAATGCTATACATGCTTTCTCACAATCTTATTCCCTTCCAGAACTGAGACATCTGCTCTGTGATTTGAAGCAGAATAGAGGATGAGTTGATGGGGTGAAGGTATGAAGCTGACTGGGAGGGCCAGAGGAAGGAGAAACTGCAGTAGGAATTTAATGTCTAAGAGAAGAAAATATAAAACAGAATTTTGTTTCTATGATACTGAGTTTCCATCCAAGACCCTTAGTTACCCACTCATAAGCACATAACTTCCTCCTACCAGCATTGTGGCAGTTCTTAAGTTTTTAAAAGCATTAACCAGAAAGAATAAGTGACATGAATGAATTAATTACTTGAAGGTTTTCAAATATTTTCTTTTTAGAAAGTAATAATATCATTCCTCCAATAGTTTGACTGAGATCTTTAGCTAGAGAATTGCAAAAGGCAGCAAATCAGCAGCTGTAGACCATTCAAGAAATGTTTTACCTCTGCATTGATAACCTTTCCTTACATGAGTTTAAGTTACTGTAATAGCAGGTATCTTACTGCCCTTGATGCTATCTTTCAGTTTAAAAATCTATTTTTAAATCCTCTCAGTCTCACACCATAATTATAATAGTACAAAACATCTATTTTTCATACAAAGCCCTTAAATGTTTGACCAGAGCTATTATGCCTCTTCTGCCTTACTATTTCTAAACTTAAGCAACTACAATCCCTGTTGTCCTTTATACTCTGGTGTGCTTTCCAGATTTTGAAATTTTTTTTGTGAAATACTGCACACAAATACTGTCTTAAGGAGTGAGGCTATTCCTACTCTACCTCTTCCTCAGCAGAGTTTAGTGGGGGAAATCATACTCCTCTTGTGATTGTCTAAGTGTCCAACTATTTTGCCTTCAGTCTCTGTGGTTGCAATCAGGCAAGGCAAATACTAGACATGTGAAATTTTTAAAATTTGGTTCTTAGACTTTGTACCTGTACAGTGGGATTGTTAGCCACACACTGTAATTTTGTTGTGAAATTAAAAGAAATATTTTCTAAAATTAAAAAAATTCTATATAAAAATTTCCAGAGGTATTTGATCACATGCCATGATTGAGCAACATTTAATTTTAAATAAGTATAATATTTCATTGGGCTTTTATTTATTCATTGTTTTGAGGATATGTATTTTTTTTTCATTCAACATTTCAGAGAATTTTTACCACAACTCTAAGGAAAGCAGAAGTTATAGCCTCTGTCACTTCCTGTATTCGTGACTAAGCCATTCATATGCATTAACACTTGTGCACTAATGCTCTCTTTTCTTCTTCATTCAACACTGAAAGTCTAGATCTCTGAGTACCCCACTTGCTGGTTGACTTAAGTCAGTAACTATGGCCCTTTATCCTTTCCCTGGATTGAACACCCACCTGTGTAAACAGTGACTATAGAAGTGTGACCTAATCCAACCAAATATCTGTTTGCTTGTGTTTGTTTTTTATTCTTTTCTCTGATTTCCTTTTCATAGTCTCTTCTGCTCAGACGTAGCAAAGGTTTTGCCAAAGACATTTCACATTTTCCTGCTGTCCAGGAAAGAATTTTCTAAGTGTGCCAGGCTTACCCTTACACAGCAACTCTTGTATAAATCAGCTTTTTCACAGATGTCAAGAGCTAACCCCTATAAACAGTTCAATTCCTATCAAATTCTTCTTGAACTAATAAGTATTCATCTTAATAGGAATTAATCCTATACTTACACTTAAATGCAAAATTGCTGATGCTGAATTTCAAAGAAGAATCTATAAAGAAGACCCTATTTGCTCTTATATTTGAAAACTCCAAACAAGGAAGCACTGAGTGCCATACCTGGTTAAGGACCATAGTTACATGCAGGTGATGTGGATGACAGTAAGAGCCTGTGTGATGGTGGGAGAGAAGATATGGCAAATATCAACATGACAAAGCCTCTGGGGTGACTGATGTTTGTCCCTTTGAGATAAAAGTTCATGGGCTTGTTGTACATAAATGACTTATGGAACTAGGTAGCTCAGAGTTAGGGTATCTGTCAAGGATTTGTTTACTACAGCAAAATGTAACAAATTTTCTTACAAAAATGTTCCAAGTTTACATTGAATCTGGTTTCAACATTTTAATATGTATTTACAGATAAATATTTTACATTGTTATCTGTCACATTTACCATTATACGTTGGGAAAACATGAAGGTAAGCTGCATGCAAAGTTGAGTTATAAAAAACAAAACTTTGTATGAAGACATTCCTATTATCATATCAGAAGGAAGAATATGGATGCTTGAAAGTAAAATAAAAACTAAGATTATAAGTGTTTAGATGTGTTCTAGAATGGTAGCAGTGTCAGATGTCACATCTTGAGTAATGACCTTGATATATGTCAATCACAGAACAATATCACTTCTATAACCCAAAGGTGTAGCCTTACTATATTTCTCTTGCTAACCATAATTTCAGAAGCCCTTTTAGCCTCATATCCAAAGACTTGTGTTTAAACCACTATAGCACTTAGAAGTACTATTTCTTTATTCTTCCTTTTATACTGATAATTATATAAAGTATTTTATACACACTGAATCTTCAAAGCAACTTTAAAATGTAGGTTCTTTTATTATTCTCATTTTTCCTTGATAGAACAGTGAAATTTCCATGTCCAGTGTTTCCCATTTTAAAGTCTCCACATTAATATTGAAGGGACAACCTCCAGCAGATAGACATGACCCTCAGTGTAGGGATGAAGTTATCAACCTACCATCAAAATTTTAACCAGATTGTGCCTTTCTAAAAGAAATACAGGGACAAAAATGGAGCAGATATTGAAGGCAAGGCCATCCAGTGACCAGCTCAATTTGGGATTCATCCCATGGGCAGGCACCAAATTCTGACACTATTATTGATGCTACTTTATGCTTGCAGACAGGAGCCTCACATGTCTGTCCTCTGAGAGACTCTACCAGAAATTGACTGAGACAGATGCAGATACTTACAGCCAACAATTGGGCTGAAGTGGGGGCCCCTATGGAAGAGTGAGGAAAAGCATTGCAGGAGCTGAACGAGATGGTAACTCCATAGGAAAACCAACAGTATCAACTACCCTGGACCCCTGGGAGCTCCCAGAGACTAAGCCATCAATCAAAGTGCATACATAGGCTGGTCAGTGGTGCTGACACATATATAGCAGAGGACTACCTTCTCTGGCCTCAGTGCTAGAAGATGACTCTAATCCTGTAAAGACTTTATGCCCCAGGGAAGATGACTTGGAGGATGATGGAGAGGTGAAGGGATGGGGAGTGGGGTGGATAGATGGGGGTATGTAAGCAGGTATGGGGGAGCATCCTCTCAGAGGCAAAGGGGATGGTGGAGGGGATGAAGAATTCTTGGAGTGAGGACCAGGAAGGTGAGCAACATTTGGAGTGTAAATGAAGAGAGAGAGAGAGAGAGAGAAAGAGAGAGAGAGAGAGAGAGAGAGAGAGAGAGAGAGAGAGAGAGAGAAGCAAGCTTGGGAACTTTCATTTTTTTCTGATCTTACATAGTTAGGAATATGGACAGCAGTCTTATAGGAGCAGCACCACACAGAACTAAGGGCTCATGAAAATTAACTGTGGATTAAAGAAGGTTAAATGAGGTAGGACCTGACAGGAAGGCTGCTTCAATCAATATTAATCCTTTTATAGAGCAGCTGATAGAAGGGATATGAGAGCTGTACATATAGTATTGAACCATGAAAGTATTTATTTTTGAGTTGTTTTGTTTTTGTTGTTGTTGTTTAGTATCTTCTTAACTGCATAAGGTCAATGAGCACATACTTGGACTCAATAACAGGAACATTTAGCCATCTTGTTCACTATTTATAACAAGTATACTCCATAAGGTTAACTTTTGAGTTTCTTACAGATTTATAAGTTCATCTGGAAACAATGTAAGGACATGAGTTAAAGAGTTTATACAGAAGCATCAGGCATGAGTGGAACTGGGCACTCCCAGAGGACAAAAAGTTGTTTAGTGAAAATTCCAGTAAAAATATTGGGCTATCTGCTTAGGGATTTTAACCAGTGAGGAGACGCTGAGTCACACTACAAAATATAGAGCATGGCTACTGCGTTGACTTCCATGTAAGAGCAGAATGGTAAGTTACCGTCACCGAGGAAACTACTTGATTAGCTGCAGGGCAGAAAGAAATTAATTTGGTATTGAACTGGAAGATGCCTCTTTTCTGATTTGATTTCATACTGCTGGAAGATGTTTTAAATATTGTTGGGAAAATTTTTTTCTAATAGTCCTGTATGGCTACATCCTTATATACTACTATAATAACATATAGTCACTAGTGGCATGATAGGCTTGTGTGCAACTAAGTGCTGTATGGCATCTGATTACTATAAGTCACATCAAAATCTAGTCCACAGCTGTTGTAAGCACAGGCTTCGGTGGAAAAGCAACTGCTATCGTTCTGTTAAGAACATGTGATATTTTGTTAATTGTCAAATTGCCTTCTAAACATATGTGCTCATGGCAAATATTATAACTGCTCTTATTTGTTGTGAAGTATCTACCAGAGAAGACTGCTTGGACATGTGTTTGTGCCAGTAAGTCTTTCTTAAAAGGCTAGAGACTATACTGGGGTTGGAATCCCAATGTAGCACTGAGCCTTTTTTTAGGGTGAGCTATTAAGCACGAAAACCGTATTCCTGTTTGACCAAACTCATTTAACAAGAACATTTATCCAGAAACAGAAGTAAAGAATCAAAAAAGCAAGTTTAGCATATTTGAGACTTTCCCAGAATTATATGGACTTTGATTGATTAGATCTTTGTTTCTGTTTTAGCAGGTAGTGCTGTCTGCAGGATGAGTTTTTTTTACCTGTAAGGGGACTTCCATTATGGAGTCAGTTGTGCTAAGGTCTGAGTGCCTGTTATATCACTCACAATTGAACATGAAAATAAAATTCTCCTTCCAATGGAAAGACTACTGTAGTTAGAAATTTTAAATAAATCCTGGTGTGGGGTTACTATCTGCTTCAATGGTTTATGTCCCCGAATGGAAGACACATACACAGCCTTTACATTTTCATATACCTTAAGGAGCTCAATAGCTGGGAAACTGCCTGTCCTCCATGCTAGTTAGAATTTACCTTGTATAGATAACTCTGAGATACTACGTGGTAATTACTATGTTCTATCTTGGCTTCTCTTAACTCCAATTAGTCTGCCCTCTGGGCCACATTCTTACGGCATAGAGCTCAGGGTGCTCTCCTTGCTACTTTACTGCATGACAGCTCTCCCAACATTGATGGGTAAATTTGGTTTACTATTTGGCCTTTACTACTGGAGAATACTTTATACTTTGAAAATGTATCTAATTGTATAATATTTCGTGAACACACAAGTTAGGTGGAATAAGACAATAAACTAGCTGAATATACCCCAAACCTGCTGAACCAACTTCTATTTCCATATTCAAACTCCTGTGAATACCCAGTTAACCTTCATTCCTAAAGGTTTCTTATTTATCTAGCCACTGGTGAATCCAGAATCCAGTATGATCTTTAATAATATAGAAACTTACTACTCAGACAAATAAAGTCACTATCTTTGAAGTGCTTAGATAGTGTACCGTTGGTAAATAAACATCTTGGTTTAATAAAGCAATAGGCCACAAAAGCATTCATAAGCCATGGCAGCTAGGAAGAAACACTCAGCTGCCCCAAAGAAAGTATCTGAGCCATCTGGATGCTACAATATAGATTTGTAATAGTACCTTTTCCATCAGAAAGTTGGCAAGCATATTGGATGTGACAGAAGATGAAATTCCTATGTCTACAGAAGCCAAGTGGCTGAGAAAAAAGTGCATGGGGTGATGGAGCTGGGAAGAGACTCTGATGAGAAGGATGGTGCTGAGGTTCCCAGACACAGTCACCAGGTAGATGCACAGGATGATGGTGAAGAGGACGACTCTAAGGACTGGGTCATCTGTTAATCCCAACAAAATGAACTCTGTCACTGCAGTGTGGTTCCCATCCTCCCGGAAAGACATAGGGCAGTGTAACTGCTGCAAGATCAAGGCTGTGATGCGACAGTACTAGAAGGCATTTATAATTATGTAACATCATTTTCATTAGCACAAACTTGAGGCTATCACAAATAAATTTAACACTTAAAAGAGAATTTGACTGTTTAATCTGACAAAGGTCTTAATTTTTTATTGGATATTTTCTTTATTTACGTTTCAAATGTTATATGGAAATTTCCTATCCCACCCTCCTCCCCCTGCCTCTTTGAGGGTGCTCCCCACCCACCCACTCCTACCTTCCCTTCCTGGCATTCCCCTACACTGGGGCATTAAACCTCCTCAGGCCTAAGGGCCAATCTTCCCACTGAGGTCCAACAAGAACTTCCTCTGCCACATATGCAGCTGGAGCCATGGGTCCCTCCAAGTGTACTCTTTGGTTGGTAGTACAGTCCCTGGGTGCTCCAGGGGTTTGGCCCATTGACACTTTTGCTCCTCGGATGAGGCTGCAAACACCATCAGCTCCTTCAGTCCATTTTCTAACTTCTCAATCAGGGACCTCACACTCAGTCCAATGGTTGGCTGCAAACATCTGCCTCTGTATTTGTCAGGGTGTCAGAGTCCCTTAGGAGACAACCAAATCAGTCTCCTCTCAGTAAGCACTTCCTGGCATCTGTAATAGTGTCCAGGTTTGGTGATTGTATATGGTAGGGATCCCCAGGTGGGGCATCTGACAAAGTTTTAATCAAAATTCTTGATTACATACATTTATGTGCAATTAATGTGTCTTAATATTACTTTACTATATATAAATATATATATATTTTCTTCAACTTGCTTCATTGTAATATTTTAATGAAAATGGATTCATTTCTCATACAATGCATTCTGACCATAGTTTCTCCTAGCTCCACACCTTGTAGTTCCCGCACATCTACACCTCCCTTATTGCCCAGATCCACTCCCCTTCTGTTTCCCTTCAAAAAGGAAAAGATGTGCAAGAGAAAATAATCAAACATGGGAAAGCAAGATACAATAAGACAAAGCAAACCTTCACATTGTGTCTGTACAGGCTAATCATTTCATTGCTGTTTCCTACATCTATATCTTCATCAGCATCCTGAAGATGCACTACACTGAAGGCTGCCACAAGACTTTCTCTGTCTGCACCTCACACCTCACTGCAGTCACTCTGTTTTATGGGACAATAACATTCAGTTTTGTGATTCCCAAGTCCAGATACTCCACAGGCCGGAAGAAGATAGTGTCTGTGATTTATACAGTAGTGAACTCCAAGTCGAACCCCCTCATCTCACGAATAATGAGATTAAAGATGTTCTTAAGAGGCATCCAGGCAGGTCTCTCTGAGAACTTAATAAATGATGATTTGCAAGATGTATGGATACTCATGTCAAATAAGATACTAGCTATATGAATTAGTTGTTTGAGTGCATTATTGTGCTCATGTTTATTGAGGCTTCTATTAAAACAATTGATTTTAACCATCACTGTGGTGGTGTATCATAGAACAAATGAAAAAATGTTAATTGTATATTCAATGTTAAATCATAGCTTACATAGTAAGTATTCTGTAATCATTTCCATATGCATACACACACACCACACACATATACCACATTTTATACGTGTGTGTATGTGTATGTATGTGTGTGTGCGCGCGCGCGTGTGTGTGTTTGATGACTTGAGTTCATTTTCTGGTACTCACATACAAGTAGAAGGAGAGAAACCCTCCCTCCCTCTCCCAGAGAGAGAGAGAGAGAGAGAGAGAGAGAGAGAGAGAGAGAGGTAGAGAGAGAACGATAAGAGAGAGCAATATAGTTCTTTAAATGAAGAATTTAAATATTTAGAAGCAAATGCTACAATTTTGACTTAAATTTAATGTGATATGAAGGATGAGAAAGGAAAAATTATAATATATTTGTTCCCTGAAATAATTGGTTTTTTGAATATAAACTTTACATCTCCTCCCTCCCCATAAACTTAGGCACTTTCATTTGTGAGATGTTATCAACAGTCACCACTCTTATCCTCGAGATGAAGGAAAACTATGGGAAAACAAGCCTTGTACAGATTGCATCTACAATGGAATAGTGAAGCAACTCAGTTGTTTAATCAACTATAATCATGAAGTAGTGGTATGTCATGACAAATTGGGTAAATAATGAGACAGCTTCAAAATTACCCTTGTTAAACACAAGAACACAGTACTGTCTTGTGTGGTCTGCATTCAAGCTGAGATGTGGAAGCAGGTGGCAAAATGCAAGGAGTACTCTTGATTGCACTGGCACTGCACTGCTGCAAACATCAGGGGCTGGGCTTTAAGGAAGTGCCAAGACACATCAGGGGGTCGGAAAATGCAGCCAAAGGGAGGTAGGGGCCTAAGCTGAGACTCTCTGTCTCCCAGGAATCCGGTCACCACTAGGATAGTGCACAAAGGGATCATGAACAAAGAACTGGGGTTCCATGTGCCTGCGATGAGGCTAGGTCGAGGTGCTCCCAAATTCCTGGCTGAGGACCACAATGAACCTGGGTCCAGGGTCTTAGGTCATTTGTGATTGTCCTTAGCTTAGTAGTGGTTGTCTGGAAGCACAGAGGGGCCTCCATGGGAGACTTAGGCTTCAGCTCTGTAGGTGAAGGCTTACCCATGCTTTCCACTGTGGTTTTAATGAAGAGAAAGTCCATGTTTATTCATATCTTTTATTGATTGTTCATGGTAGAAAATGGATGCATAACACTTCCTCAGGGTAGACCAGAGATTAAATACCTTTTGCAGTAAAGAATATCTGAGAAAAGAAACTTATTGGATAAAACCTCAGAACCTCTAGGTATCTCGTTACCATGAAGAACTCTATTCTAGGCTACTTGACCAGCTGATGTGGGAGTGTGGATATGTGTTCTGGGACAGTACTCTAGTAGAGAACAGGGAGGTACCTACCATCTTGGGTGAGTACCTGGGTACCATGGTCACAGATCCACTCTACCTTACCAAATTTCCTGCTTTGGTTCACTGACCCACAGACATGATGGTTGGAATCCCAGGATAGTAAACAACTAGAGTGACAGTGTTCTAAAGAAACCAAACCAATAACAGCATCCAAAAGATACAAAACCACTAGAATTTTTTTTCATATCCACAAATATCAATTGAATGCCTAAAGTAAGATGGAAGATGATATGGCCCCTGCTCTCACAGAGCTTACAACTTCATTACTCCAGTATTTGACCAGATTTTATCACTAGAATTTAAAATACAAAACTAATCAACATATGCTGTAGCATTACTTCACCTAAAAAAGTAAGGGACAGCTGAAATGCATACATTATCAGAAACGAAAACTGAAGTTATTTAGAGCTTCATAATTGAAAAATTCACCATGTTAGCATTTAGCAGAGGAGCATCCTGACTAAGAGTCCCATGTCTCTCTGGAAGAAGGATATGTTAAAATAATGTCAGATATTGTTCCATGGTCTTAACCGGGTTGCTTAGATTCCTAAGAATCACTGCACTGAGGGGCACACACAATTTGAATAGAGCTTGGTCAGAAAGTCTTTGAAATTTGGTTAGGGTTCAGTGGTCAGCCTCTTGTAAGAAGACAACATCAAAGATAGAATAAATGACTACATGAAATTAAGATTAGCAGTAGTTTAACTGGATTGTCAAAGTGAAGATTACTTTCTACCATCCTCTCGGAAAAAAATAAAACCAAAACTTTTTGAGGTATGAAGTATGAGATACCAGTTCTTGCTTGAGGACTAGGCATTTGTCTTTTTACACACAGATTCTTGATAACAATATATATATATACCTCTGGATATAAGAATTATGTATGTCTGAAATAATTGTCATTTGAAAATCTACTATACATCTCCTCCCTCCTTATATTCTTCAAGGTACTTAATGAAGTATATCACATCACATACTACAAAATACTTCTCCAAATGAAAAAGTAATGAATGAAAGAGGACAATTTTGTCTATTTTTTTAGTTCAATACCCACTAAGATGAAATAGAAAACGAGCCTAGAACTAACATTTACCAGAAGTAATTTATCATATACTTCTAATAATTACCAAATTAAAGTGTACAAATTCTCACAGTAAAAACTCAGATTGAAACCTTGAAGTCTATATTCATATAAAATGAATAATTTTGCCTGAGACAATTGTCCCTGGCTATTTGAGTTCACATTTTAATATAGAGAATCTTCAGAGACCTATTCTCCATGGTAAACAATGATTGTGGGAGACATCTCAGAGGTTATAAAACCATTTATAATTATCTTTATACTTTAAAATAAATTATTTTTTCAATAAGTGAAAAATACGTTAAACCTACTTTATCATTATAGGATGCTTTGGTCTCCAAAAAGTATATATATTTGTAATCTACAGATGAGAAACCAGTCATGTATAATCAAAAAGAAAATTTTAAGTGAATCAACTCACATTTTAAGACAAATACCTATGAATAACTAGTCATAGAACTTACTTTTCAAAGTTTTCTCATTTGCTCAAACACTTAGAAACCTATATTATCTATTGGCATGTAAGCTTAGCACTCAAGGGAAAATACTGATAAATTTACTAGCTTTGACATAGTTTAGTGATTTCCTGAAAAATCTTATGGAACATCAGATGTCATTTACTTTCAGAATGCTATAGTGTTGCAAACTCCAGGCACCATGGACAAACACAAGAATATAGGCTGGAATTCTCAAAATATGAGAGTCCTCCTGCTTCTAGCTGGGTAAACCTGAATAAACTTAGTATTTCAGGTTGAATATTTACTCAGTTACTCTGTTGACAATAACATTACTTCATTCATTGTACTCCAGTCAGAAAATATCATTGTGTTAAAAAAGGATCTTGTTGATGTGTGAATAAGCAAACCCTGTGCTAATATAATTTGAAAGTATTCACATATTTGAAAGTAATTATATTAATAGTGAAATGACTTGATAAATCCTTGGTTTAGTTAGTAATTGTTTAAAGTATTTGATAAATTTACAGTAGGTCATTCCATTCTGAATTTAGTGTGAGTTTTTCGCTGAGTTCTGGCAAGAAATCTTATTTCTTGCTATAAAAATTGGCTTTAATATTTTGAAGGGGGATAAGTATGGATCTATTTGCAATCATTTACATGCAGACATCGTTAGATAAGAACAATTTGTTTAAGATTCTTTTTTTCCATTATGTATTTCTGGCTTCTTATTAAAAAATTAAGTTTCCATAGGTATGTGCCTTGAACATGCTGTCACAGAAAACAACTTTCTAAGCAATATACTGATAGCACAGGCACTAAGGTCAACAATTAAATAGGACCTCATGAAACTCAAAAGCTTCTGTAAGGCAAAGGACATCATCAATAACACAACATAAGCCTACAGAATGGTCCAGTTATTGTGCTGATTAAGGCATATCATAATACAAAGGTGTGTGTGTGTGTGTGTGTGTGTGTGTGTGTGTGTGTGTATGTATGTATGTATGTGTGTGTGTTTGTGTGTCTTTGATTCAGGAATGTACACTATTGAGGCAGGTGGTGAACCTGCAGCTTAGATTTATTAATTAAAAATAATTGCTACACCCAGCTATACCACTCTTGACAGATTTGAGTTGACCATGCTCCCTCAACATATGGTTAATAGCCAGATTATTTGCCTAGAGGCTGTAGCCCATGCATTAAAACCCCTTATTAAATAAGTTATCAATATATAGCATTACATGAGTGTCCTATTAATGTAGCAAGACAAAAGACATCATCAAAAACCCCCCCTTAGAAAAATCTTAAACAATAGATAATAAAAGCCCTAACAAAAAGAGTATTTACAACAGCAGAAGATAATATACAACTCCTTCCTTCTATCATATTCTTAGGACAGAAGTCACTGTAACCTCAGTCTAGCCAGATAAACCTGTCATCGAGTTCCACAACCCATTGAACCTAAATAATCTTCAAAGCTTTTTAGGTAATAATAATTGACTTAGACCTTGGCTTCTCATACTGACCAGCCAATTGAAGCCTCTATTTGACTTGTTTAAGTATGATAAAGACCCATCCTCTTCTTGTTCTCTGATGCCAACAGCCAAGGAGGTCCTTTGCTTTATTAACAATCACATTAAAAATATCTCCCTTGTTCTCTATGAGCCATAACAACCAATCCATGTCCTTATATTCAATTCCTCCCCCATGACAGTTGGATCCTTATACCAACCTCAGGGTATCATAGAATGGATCATACACCAATATTGGAAACACTTCAAGTACTAACCAAGATGGTTGCTTTATTCACCATAAGAACAGGAAGAGAACATACCTTATAAATTATAGGTAAAGAACCTGATGTAATTGTTTTGTCTTTTCCCTTCCTAGACATTTAATGGTTCCTGAGAAACCATGGATCTTTTGGTATTAGCCTCATCAGTTTCCCAGGACAAATAGACAATATTACTCAAAGATAAATTGCTGACAAAAACACCACTCTTTCAGTGGCTCTCTCCTCATTTTTTGTTAGATGTTTTCTTTATTTACATTGCAAATTTTATCCCCTCTGAACCACCACCCCCATGTTATCCTCCCATCCCTGCTTGCAAACTCACTCACTCCTGCTGTCCTGACATTCTCCTACATTGGGGAATCAAGCCTTCATGAGACCAAGGGCCTCTCTTCTCATTGATGTTCCATAAGGCCATCTTCTGCTACATGTGGTGGGAGCCATGGGTCCCTCCATGTATACTCTTTGGTTGGTGGTTTAAAACCTGGGAGCTCTGGGAGTATTGGTTGGTTCATATTGTTTTTCCTCTTATAGGGCTGCAAACCCCTTCAGCTCTTTGAGTCCTTTCTCTAGCTCTTCCATTGGGGATTTTGTGCTCACTCCAATGGATGGCTGTGAGCATCCACTTCTGTATTAGTCAGACACTGGCAGAACCTATCAGGATACAGCTATATCAGACTCCTGTCAGTAAGCACTTGTTGGCATCCACAATAGTGCCTGGGTTTGTTAACTGTACATGAGATGGATCCCTAGGTGGAACAGTCACTGGATGGCCTTTCCTTCAGTTTCTGCCCCAAACATTGTCTCTATATTTCCTACCATTGGTATTTTGATCCCCATTCTAAGAAGGACTGAAGTAGCTATACTGTAGTCTTCCTTCTTCTTGAGCTTCACGTGGTCTGTGAATTGAATCTTGGATATTCTGAACTTCTGGGTTAATATCTACTTATCAGTGAGTTCATGCCATGTGTGTTCTTTTATGATTGGGTTCCCTCATGCAGGATGATATTTTCTAGTTCCATCCAATTGCCTAAGAACTTCATGAATTAATTTTTTTAAATAGTTGAGTATTACTCCATTGTGTAAATGTACCACATTTTATGTATCAGTTCCTCTGCTGAAGGACATCTAAGTTCTTTCCAGCATCTGGCTATTATAAATAAGGCTGCTATGAACATAGTGGAACATGGAGTAGCCATTCTAATATCAAATAAAATTGACTTTCAACCTAAAGTTATCAAAAAGATAAGGAGGGACACTTCATGCTCATCAAAGATAAAATCTACCATGATGAACTCTCAATTTTTGACATCTATGCTCCAAATGCAAGGGCACCCATATTCATAAAAGATACTTTGCTAAAGCTCAAAGCACACATTGCACCTCACACAATAACAGTGGGAGACTTCAACACTCTACTCTCAGCAATGGACAGATCATGGAAACACAAACTAAACAGAGACACAGTGAAACTAACATAAGGTATGAAACAAATGGATTTTAACAGATATCTATCTATAGAACATTTCACCCTAAAACAAAAGAATATACCTTCTTCTCAGCACCTCATGACACCTCCAAAATTGATCATATAATCAGTCACAAAACATACTTCAATAGATACAAGAAGATCGAAATTATCCCATGCTCCCTCCTCATTCATTCTCCTGATCAACCATCTCACAGGACTCCAAAGCTATTACAGATGGGGGGAGGTGATAAGAAGCTGCCTACATGATATATCAAAGGGATACTGAATCACAATCACAATTTTCACCTCCCCAATTTAAAGAACTGTATGCTATTTTCCTGTTTGTAACATACCTAAAAGAACCATTTTCTATATTCAGACAGCATTTATGTGGTCAACTTATTCTTCTGGCTAGCCTATAATAAACTTGATGGTAACCCCCATTCCCATCTATTTAATAAAGGTTTCAAAAATATTTCAAACTAGTCCCATTTTTATCAACCATATACTTCATACTCATTCCTCCCTAGACTCCTCTTGGATGGCAATGCCTTAACCAATAAAATTGCCACAACTGAGATATTTACTGTGTCACCCCTCACCACTAAAGAACTCCATAAGCTCACCCATATCAATCTAAAAGGGCTACAATTTAAATTCCCCAATACTCCTATAGAACACCTTAAATGTATTTTCAAAACTTGCTCCTCTTAGGACTTCTTAATCCATACCCCTGGTATATAACAATTGGGCACTAACCCCAGAGACCTTACAAACAATGCCCTGGCAGATTAATGTCACCCATATTCATTTGTTCAGTAGACAAAAAATTGCATTAGTTTCTGCAGATACCTAATCCCATTTTATCTGGGCCATAGCACAGATGAATGAAAACTCCTATTATATATATATTATATAATAGTATAATAGTATAATATATGTGTATATATGTATATATACATATATATACTAATTAAGTATATGCTCTCTACTTCTGCTATTATGGGGGACCCTCTCCAAATAAAAACTGATAATGGACCAGATTTCATGAGTCAACAATTCCAAAATTTCTGCAAGACTTGGATAATTGTTTACCATACTGGTATCCCATATAACCCTCAGGGCCACATTATCATTGAGAGAATACACCAAACATTTAAAAAGCAATTAACTGAGCAGAGGTGTGTGCCATTTCTGGGTTGTCTAAACCACCAACCAAAGAGTACACATGGAGGGACCCATGGCTCTAGCTGCATATGTAGCCTTGTCAGACATCTGTTTGAGGACAGTCCCCTGGTCCTGTGAAGGCTCAGTGCCTCACTGTAGGAGAATGCCAGGGGGTGAAGTGGGAGTGGGTAGGTGGGTAGGAGAGCACCCTCAGAAAAGCAGGGTGTGGATGATGGGATAGAGGTTTGCAGAGGGGAAACAAGGAAAAAACAAAACATTTGAAATGTAAATAGAGGAAGCAAGAGAGAGTTAGGTCCTTTTGGAACAGGGACAGCATATGGGTAAGATGTAGCTGCTAGAGTTTCCCTTAATCATGTTGCATCTGCAAGGATTCGCCACTGGAGGAATTAAATTTTAATAAGGTTTACAAGATTAGGTTTTAGTTATGTCCAGAGCTTGAGTTACCATTGTTTCTAAACTAAGTTTGTGTTGCATTTTTCTTTACCTGCCAGCTAGTCTGGGTTCAAGAGAGAAAGCCTTTTATTGTACCATAAGGAAACATATATAATGAGTTAATGGAGAAAGAAGCTGTGGCAAATTACCATTCACCAATTAGTAGAAATAACACTTCACAATCTTAAGACAGTAGTCTAGCATGGCTGTCTTCTGAAAGGCTCCACCTAGCAGTTGTCTCAGATAGATTCATACACCCACAGCCAAACAGTGAATGGAGCTTCAGGACTCTTATTGGAAGAGTAGAGAGAAGGATTGTGGGGCCCAAAGAGGATAGGAACTCCACATGAAGAACAATAGAATCAACTAACCTGGATCCTTCTGGCACTTAGTGACTGAACAACCAACCTAAGAACAAATACAGACTGGACTTAAGCCTGGCAGATGTGCAGCTTGGTCATCATGTGGGTCCTGAACAAATGGAGCTGGAGTGCTCCTAAAAGTTTTTGCCTGTCTGTGGGATATGTTTTCTTAAGTAGGCTGTCCTGTCTTACCTGAATGTGAGAGGAGGTGGCTAGTTACACAGAGACTTGATGTGCTATGTGGACACACACACACGCACACACACACACACA
>JADRCD010189845.1:45952-61008 GCA_019843815.1 Montemys delectorum
AGACAGACAGACAGAGAGAGACAGAGACAGAGAGACAGAGACAGGGAGAGACAGAGAGAGAGATGAAAGGGAGAAAGGGGGAGAAGAAATAGGGCTCCTCTAGTTCATGGAAAAAGCTAAAAGCAATTATTATCCAGTACTGAATGTTATGAGGAAAGATAGTATCTCACAAATATTGGGACCATGATTGGGTCTTAAGGTAATCTAGAATAGATTACCTTAAGAATAGAGCATATTTTTAGAGGTAATTATGTTTAAATATTTGTGCAATCATGACTTTGTGTATGTATGCTTGTGTGTGGAGATGGAGCTCTTGAGATAGCCAGAGATCATGAGCTGTGTCAGTTGCAGTAGACTGTGGTACAGAACAAAGAACTATAGGAGAGGCAGTGATGGTGGCAGGTGAACAGACACCATCAGAAGTCGGGGAGACAGGGGGAGTGTGTGGCCAAAAGATGAGCAAGGGGTAGAAGATGGGTAAATAGAGTCAGCAAAGGTAGATATATAAGAGGAGAGAACAAGAGGGAGGGAAGAGATAAGGAAGAGAGAAGGAGGGAGAGAGGGAGGGAGGGAGGGAGAGAGAGAGAGAGAGAGAGAGAGAGAGAGAGAGAGAGAGAGAGAGAGTTAATTGGAGTAGCCCATGGAGTCTCACTTAGGTTGACCATCTGAGGTAGAACTTGGGGATATGTGTGCTACCAGAGACACACATGACTAAAAATAGGAGCATCAGTGCCCTTCTGACCCTCGATCTCCCCAAAGGTTGGGCTGGACCTTCCCCTCTGCTCTGTAACACTACCTGCTTCCCTGGAAGGCTCTCCTCCCTAGTTGCTCCCATTTTCATAGGGATGCTCTGAGGACACTCTCTTTTCTGAACTCCCCAAGCTGTTCCACCCCACCTCACCCCAAACAACCCAGCCTTCCCAGAAAAAGCTGGCAAACCTAGCTTGAGGGAGAAAAGCTTGCTTCTAAGATCCAAAATCCAGGAGAATTTAGGCCAGAGTTGAACATATTTTTCTCAGTACTTTGGAGCCTCGATTCCTTCATTAGCACAGGGCAAGAGCCCCACCTCCTAGGATCATTGAGGTGATTCAGACCTTGAGGGCTGGGGTGGACCTCAGTGGAGGAACACCTGCCTAGTAAGTTCATCCTTTTCACTAAAGCTACAATAGAGAAGACCCTTGTGCAGCACCTTGCATGGGGTCTGACATCTATTGGGTGAGTCATGTATATGTGTGTATGCATGTATATATGTATATACATATATACATGGGTTAAGGTGTTAATGTTGTGTGATCCGAGCAGCAGAGATATGACAGAATATTTGTTTATAAATCCTTGTGTTACAGATGAGCTTGGCCTCATTTCTGAAAGAATACAAAACAAAAAGAAAAACAGCTAAGGGTTCTATGGCCTAACAATGCCCAGAAATCTTATTGTGCCTCTAGAGAAGATGGAGAAATGTAAGTCTTCTGATCTTCCAGGAGAGTAACATCTTTATTTCTTTCATATCAAATTCAGTACTGAACTAGCATTTGCTTGGATTGTGATAGTCCATCCTCGTGTATAACTTTGCTATGTTTACAACAGGAAACATACCTCTAGGTGTGTCTGTGATAGTGTTTTCATCAAGTTTAAACTGAAGAGGAAAGACCTAGCAAGGATGTTAGTATACCCATCCATGAGGTAATGTCATCAAGTGAAGAAAAATGGCAAATGTAGAGAAGCTGCTAAGCATCAGAATTCTTTACTTAGTACTTCTTGACTGTGGGCACAGTGTGACCTGGTGCCTTAACTCCTATTGCATGACTTCTCTTCCATGAAGGACCTGAACTATGAGACCAAATCAACATTTCACCCCATAAGTTGCTGTAGTGTTTGTTTTATTTTGTTTAAGTTACTTGGTCAAAGTGATTAGAAAAATAACTAATGCAGTGCTGTTTCTGCACACATGCACAAAATCTTTACTTTCAGTAATGGACCCAGCTATATTCTTAGACTGAACATAATCACATCATCTAAATAACAAGAAAAAATGGTCTCTTCCAGAGCAATAATTAGCTTCTTGTTTTCATCTCTAAAGGCTTGATGCTGAAAAGCAAAAGACTTTGAGTAATCATGTCACAAATATGTACCTTGGTCTCAATTGTGAAAAAGAATGGATCTTTTTCCCTTCCAGATCTAGAATAACCAAGACACTTGGGATCATATGGTAATAGGAATTATTAGTCAACCTCATAAGGAGTAAAATAATTGATGCTCATTTACTAAAATCATAATCTGTTTAAATTGCTGTCCCATCTCTCAACCTCTTTAAAAATGTATGTACACTGGTCTCTCTGGGCTGGTGTCCTGAGCGAACCTTGTGCACAAGCTCTGCAGCGAGAACCACAACACCCAGAGGAAACTCCACTCCCAGGCGCTCTGAAACTCTCAGGATCAGAGGTGAGGGGGACCCAACATCTGTCCCAACACCAGGAGTAACTGATACCTGCCAGACCAGGCTCACAGGAACTCCGCCAGCAGAATGGCTCGGTTTCCTTCCAGTCTCTCTGGGCTGGTGTCCTGAGTAGACCTTGGGCACAAGCTCTGCAGCCAGTCCCACAACACCCAGGGGAAGCTGTTGCACTCCCAGGTGCTCTAACAAGCACAAGGTCACAGAATCTCAAAGTCACAGGGTCACAGAGACTGTCTGAGTCTGAGGAGTTCTGATACAACCAGGGTCATAGGAAGGCCTGACTCCAGTCAGAATTAGCAAGGGCAGGTAGCCCTAGAGATAACCAGATGGCAAGGGGCAAGCTTAAGAAAATAAACAACACAAACCAAGGTCACTTGGCATCATCAGAACCAAATTCTCCCATCATAGCCAGTCCTGTACACACCATCACGCTGGAAACACAAGAATCAGATATAAAATCACTTATCATGACGATGATACTGGACCTTAAGAAAGACATAAATAGCACCCTCAAAGAAATACAGGAGAATACAGGTAAAGAGCTAGAAGCTCTTAAAGAGGAAACACAAAAATCCCTTAAAGAACTACAGGAAAACACAATCAAACAGGTGAAGGAAATGAGCAAAACCATCCAGAATCTAAAAATGGAAATAGAAACAATAAAGACATCAGAAAGAGAGAAAACCCTGGAGATACAAAACCTAGGAAAGAAATCAGGAGTCATAGATGCAAGCATCACCAACAGAATACAAGGGATAGAAGAGAGAATCTCAGGGGCAGAAGACACCATAGAAAACATTGACACCACAGTCAAAGAAAATGCAAAAAGCAAAAAGCTCCTAACCCAAAACATCCAGGAAATCCAGGACGAAATGGAAGACCAAACCTAAGGATAATAGGTATAGAAGAGAGTGAAGACTCCCAATGTAATGGGCCAGTAAATATCTTTAATAAAATTGGAGAGGAAAACTTCCCTAACCTAAAGAAAGAAATATCCATGAACATACAAGAAGCCTACAGAACTCGAAATAGACTGGACCAGAAAAGAAATTCTTCCCGTTACATAATAATAAAAACATCAAATACACTAAACAAAGAAAGATTTTTAAAAGCTGTAAGGGGAAAAAGGCAAGTAACATATAAAGGCAGGCCTATCAGAATTACACCAGACTTCTCACCAGAGAGTATGAAAGCTAGAAGATCCTGGGCAGATGTCATACAGACCTTACAAGAACACAAATGCCAGCCCACGCTACTATACCCAGCAAAACTCTCAATTACCATAGATGGAGAAAACAAGATATTCTATGACAAAACAAAATTTACACAATATCTTTCCACAAATCGAGCCCTTCAAAGGATAATAGATGGAAAACCTCAACATAAGGAGCAAAACTACACCCTAGAAGAAGCAAGAAAGTAATCTTTCAACAAATCCACACTAATCTAATTCCACCTCATACAACAAAAACAACAGGAAGCGACAATTACCTTTTCTTAATATGAAAATTAATATTACCAACATATCCTAAGCGACTGAAATCCAAAAATATGAGGAATTAGAAATGTGTTGATTGTCGTCCAATGGTCTCTCTAATTTGGTAATTGGAGAAATAGATCCAATATTGTACAATCTATATACTTTCAGCTTGTTTGTGACAGTGTTTTGCTGTATACAATGTAAGGGTCTTGAAATCTTGCTTCTCCTATCTCAGCCTCTCTATTAGTACTGTTTATTTCATGTTTTTACATTATACTATGCTTTTCAGAACAGCTTATATAGTTCAAAAGTATTTATATACCCAAGGGAGACATAGACAACTTGGGAGGTGGCTTGTAGGAAAGAGAACAACAAAGAGTGAAATTGAATGTTTTGCTTGATATTTCTAGCTCTTATATCAAGTTTCAAGAAGAGGTTTTTATAAGTTACTCTTTCTCTGAGATGAATGCTTTTGAAAATCATCACAGCCAATGAACCAGATTCTTATCCTCACCTAATGTCTGTACCACCTTCCATGCAGAACCATTGTTCATTGAAACAGTTGGTGAATGACTTTGTGGATAGTGCATCTTAATACACACACCATTTCTTAAATGAATGTAACCTGTTCTCCGTGGGCTGAGAATAAAGTCACACCCTCGAGTCAAATAGCTTTTTGACCATAGCAGGAAGTCTGTATCTAAAAATCATGCCTACAATTCATTCCTTGGCACAGCAGAACTGTCACCTCTCAGCTTAGCTACGATAGAGGTAAAATCCTTCGGTGATTTGAGGGTCATTGAAGTACAGCCTTATTACAATGAAATCCAATGTCTAAAAATTGTTCTTATTTTGGGCTTGAACCACAGAAAGAGCCAAGATTTTAAATTCTACTAAATACAAAACAAACAAACAAAAAGACTTTACATATTTATGTTCATTTAAGAAAATACTAGTAGTGATGTACTATTTTGAAATATACAGTTAATATGTTTGGAGTTATTTGAAATTTATAGTAAGAAAAGTGTATGTATTTGCAGTATTGCTGTAGACAAGCATCTACATAACACTGTTAAATTGATTGTTTTATATCAAACAACTTTTATAATACTCTTTTTATTATAACATTTTATAAATTTAAGTAATATGACAAAAAGATATTGTAGGTATTGAAGGAGGAGTCTCTGGGAGGAGTTGGGCTACAAAAGGGAAACAAGAATGTGATTTAATTCTATTTACTTAAAATATGTTTTTAAATGTTAACAAATTCAGACAAATTGAAATCATGTAACTTTTCTCATCATAATGTAATAAAAGTTAAAAAAAAATACTGGAAAAAAATGTATGCACACACACACGCACACACACATACACACACACACACACACACATTAGTGAAACAATATTAGATTTAAGTACAAAAATTTTTTTTAAGGAATATTTAGAAATGGAAGGGGTCTTGCCCTAACATTCATGGCTACTTTCTGTAATTTATAAAAATTTATTGAAAGTAGAAAAGTACATGTTGATAAAATGATGACAAGTTAAATTTTTGTGACACTGTTACAAGCTATCATTTTTCCATACATAAATTCTCCAAAGTAATCGCTATAAAAATTAATTTTGGCAAAAATCCTATGCTTCAGACTCTTTTGTATGGAAAAACTGTGTCTAATGACTAATTAAGATGTTTAACTAGTCTATTTACATTTATAGAAATAACTACTTATATATTCTTTGCTAAAGTGGATGTAATTTTAGGGTATCCTATACTTTGGCTCTTATGTTGATTAAAATAAACATAATGTATATAATATTCTATATTAAGTCTAAAAAAGAAATGTAAATAAATAAAATATCTAATAAAATTCCAAAAAATTAATTAATTAAATAGCTGACTTCCTCTAGAATGTTGTAGACATTGGGGTTGCTGAATTCTCCACCTGTGATGGCACCATGGTTGTTACCCCTAAAATTCATTTTAATGTCTCCATCAACAATCCTTGGGACAAACAATAGTGAAAGGCCCTTGATGAAAAGCAGGGGGTGGGGGGGGGGTGGTAAAGTGGCCATGAATATGAGACAAGAAGAATTCAATATAGTAGCCAAAATAATCGAGCCTATGGATGGAATTAGAAAAAAAAACATACTGAGCAAGGCAAGCCAAACCTAGAAAGACAAATATGGTATATACTCTCTTATAGGTGAATATTAGCTGCTAAGTAAAGGATAACCATAGTATAATCCATAGACCTACAGAGGCTTAATAACAAGGGTGACTCTAGGAGGGATACATGAATCTAAGAAGGTGAATAAAATATATTGTGTGATAAAATGGTGGTGGGTAGGAATGGGAACAAGAAGGATTATGTGGGAAAAGGGGAGGAGGGGAATTGAGGGACACATGGGGGACAATGTGAAAACCTAGTGTAGCAGAAATTTCCTGGAATCTACAAGGGTGATCGTAGTCAGAACACCTCCTTGTCATGAAGGATACAGAGCCTAAATGGGTCACCTACTATAAACAGGCAAGGTTTCCAGTGGTGTGATTGTATTAGAAATTAAGAGTCTCACCCTGGGAGGGACTAATTCTCTCTTCCAGAAGCCTTCTCAGCAGGAAGGAGATTGTACTTAGTCACAAAACCCTAAAACCTACAACCTCTGTTGTCTGCAAGACATTCTGTGGTAATGGTGGTTCAGAACTTATGGAAGTGGTCAAACAATGACTGTCCTAATGACAAATAATCTAGATTGATGCTGTCCTATTGATGGTGTCCTTTGCCCTAAATAAACTTCAGTTTCATGAGGTACCATTTATTTATTGTTGAACTTAGTGCCTGCACTATCAGTGCTGTGTTTAGGAAATTGTCTCCTTGTCTAAACTTGTGGTCCAAACCACAAGAGTGTGCCCATGTCTGACACTGCCTGGATAGGGCCCCAAGGAAGCAGAGGTGAGGTGGCAGCACTGAATATCCAAAGTCAAGGGGATAGTTGTCACAATGGACAGAATACACAAAAGCAATGTTCATAATGGCATAACCCATAATGGTCAGCATAAGCAAAGTATGACATATATGGACCTGTGGTACTGGCTAATTAATCATGGTATTTCTAGCAATGAGATAGATCAGAAGCCTACTTTTCTTAGTTTGGGATTTATTGCTGTGAAGAAAAACTATGACCAAATCAACTCTTAAAAAAGAAAACATTTAACTGGCTTACAAGTTTCAGCAGTTCAGTCCACGGCAGTTAACATGGCAGTCTGCATGTAAACATGGTGCTGGAAAAGGAGTTGAGAGTTCTATTTCATATGAAGGCAGCAAGAAGGAGACAGTCTTCTGCAGGAAGTGGGGACTAGGAGGGGACTGTTCTACATTGGATGGAGCATGAGTACTAGGAGTCCTCAAAGCACACCCTCCCAATGACCCACTTCCTCCAACAAGGCTACAGCTACTCCAACAAAGCTGCACCTCTTAATAGTGCCATTCCCCATGGGCCAAGCATTGAAATACAAGTCTGTGAGAGCCAAACATATTCATGCCACCACACTACTGATTTGTTTTATCCATATAAGTGGAAAAAATTCTCAAATTAAATTTTCTTTTTTAAGAGTTGCCTTGGTCATAGTTTCTCTTCACAGTAATAAATCCCTAACTAAGAAAAATAGGCTTCTTATCTGTCTCATTTCTAGAAATACCACGATTAATTAGATAGTACCACAGGTCCACATATGTCATAAATTAAATAAGGGCTACATTGGACGGTAGCAAAAGGGAATATTGCCCCATGAGTTAATTTACAAACTTGAGCCACTTTGCAGACCCAGAACCCCTTAAATGGAAGGACAGGCTAAAAATACCTAATTTTTTTTTCTGATACCTTTTCTCTAGTCTTTTCCCAGAGGTACCTATGACACTTTTGCAAGGAAAATTATACACTGAGATAAGGAAACAATCAGACTTTTCTCGACCTATTAGATACTGGTTCTGAATTGACACTGATCCTGGAAGAGTCAAGAAACATTGATGGTCTCCAGTTAAAGTACAGACTTACAGAAATGAGTTGATTAATAGAACTTTGGCTGAAGTCCAATTCACAGTAGGTCCGTGGCTCCCTGGAACTCATCCTGTAGTCATATCCCGAATGCCAGAATGAGTAATTGTGGAAGATATAGTTAGAAATTGGACACATTCTCACATTGGTTTTCTGATCTGTGGAGTGATGGATATGGTTCCAAACGGTAAATGGAAGCCTTTAGAGTCGCTTCTGCCAATGAAAATAGTGATTTAAAACCAGTATCATATCCCTATTAAAATTTCAGAAATTAGTGAATTATCAAGGACTCAAAACCTGCCAGGATGGTATTTTTCACATTTCCTTTTAACTCTTCAATCTAGCCAGTAGTATACAAGAGAATAACAATTGAGTATTGAAACCCAATCAGATAGCTTGTCCATTTTACCAGCTGAACCAGACTTGTATCTTTACTTGAGCAGAATAGCATATCTCCTGATATGTGGTGTAAAGCTATAGTTCTAGAAAATTCCTTTTTCTTGGTACTTCTCCATAAGAATCATAGAAAGAAATTTGCTTTTATTTGTTTGCTTATTTATTTATTCACTTTACATCATGGTCACAGCCTCCCCTCCTAGTTCCACCCTCATAAATCCATTCCTCATTGCCCCTCTCCTTCTCCTTAGAGAAGTAGAATACTCCTTCAGTACCAGCTTGCCTTAGGACATTAAGTTCCAATAGGATTAAGTGTATCCTATCCCACTGAGGCCCAGCCAGGCAGTCCAGAATTGGGAAGGGGCTTAAATGTCAGGTAACCATGTCAGAGACAGCCTCAACCTGAATTCTTAGGGGACCCACATGAAGACCAAGCTGAACATCTGATAAAAATGTGTAGGGGTCCTAGGCCCAGATGTTGCATGTTCTTTTGTTTGGTGGTTCAGTCTCTTTGAGACCCTGTGGTCTCAGGTTAGTTAACTCTGTAAATCTTTTGGAGGTGAACATTCTCAGCTCTTCCAGCTTGGACACTTCTACCCCTCACTATTCCACAAAACTCTCCAAGTTCTGCCTTATATTTTGCTGAGGGTCTTTAAATCTGTTTCCATCAGCTGCTGGAGAAAGCCTCTTGGGAAACAATTATGCTACGGTCTTGTATGCAAGCAAAGCAGAGTATCATTAATAGTATCATGGATTGGCTCTCCCCATGGCCTAGGTCTCAGTTTGGGACAGTCGTTGGTTTCCTGTTCCCTCAATCTTTGCTCCATCTTTATCCCTGTATATCTTGTAGTGAGGACAAATTTTGGGTTGAAGGTTTTGTGGGTGGCTTGATGTCTCCTCTCCACTAGAAGTCATGCCTGGCTACAGGAGGTGCTGATTTCAGTCCCCATATTTCCCCTGCTAGGAGTCTCAGCTAGGGTCACCCCAGAGACTCCCCAGAGGCTCTCCAGTCCCAAGTCTCTAGCTAATCCTATAGATGACCCTACTGATTTTGCCCTATTTATTTCCATTCTCTCTCAGCCCTCTCCCACCCTTCATTTCCCCACACTTAATCTCTATACCCTTTTCCCTCTTAATCCCCTCTCCCATCCAGTTCCGTCCCTCTACCTACCTCCAGTGTCTATTTTATTTTCCCTTCTTTGTGATATTCAAGCATTCTCTCATTCCCCTCTTAATTTTTTTAGTTTCTTTGCATCTGTGGATTTGTAACATGGTTATACTGTACTTTTTAGCTAATGTCCAATTATAGGGAAGTTCATACCATGCATATCTTTCTGGGTCTGGGTTACCTCGCTTAGGATGACGTTTTCCAGTTCTGCCTATTTGTCTGAAAATTTCATAATGTGTTTGTTTTTAGTCGCTGAATAGTATTCTATTGTGTAGATGCACAATGTTTTTTTAATCCACTCTTCAGTTGGGCTGACAGCTAGGTTGTTTCCAGTTTTCGCTATTATGAGTAAAACTGCTATAAAAATAGTTGAGCAATTGTGTTTGTGATATAGTGGGAAATCTTTTGGGTATGTGTCCAGAAGTGGTAAAGCTTGTACTTGATGTAAAAGCATTCCAAATTTTCTGAGAAACTGCCAAATTGATTTGCAAATTGTAATAGTTTGTACTCCACCAACAATGAAGGAATGTTCCCCTTGCTCCTCATCTTTGCCAGCAAATGCTGTCACTTGAGGTTTTTTTTTTATCTTAACCATTCTGATGGATGTAAGATGGAATTTCAGAGTTGTGATTTGCCTTTACCTTATTATTAAGGACATTGAACATTTCTTTAAGTACTTCTTGCCAATTAGATGTTCCTCTTTTGAGAATTCTCTCTTTAGCTCTGTATCTCATATTTTAATATTTCAATAATAATTTGGATTCTTGGTGTCTTTTGTCTGTTTGTTTGTTTATTTGATATTAGTCCTCCGTTGGATGTTGGGTGGTATAAACATCTTTTCCCATTCTGTAGGCTGCTGTTTTGTCCTATTGATGATGTCCTTAGTCTTACAGATGCTTTTCAGTTTCATAAGGTCTCATTTATTATTTATTGATATTAGTGTCTGAGCTCAGCTTAGTACCTGAACTATAAGTAATAAGTATTCTGTTCAAAAATTTCTCTCCCATGCCAATGAGTTCAAGGCTATTTCCCACTTTTTCTTCTACTAGATTTGGTGTGTTCTGTTTTATGTTGAGGTCTTTGATCCACTTGGACTTGAATTTTGTGCAAGGTGCTATGTATGTATCTATTTGTATTCTTCTACATTCAGATATCCAGTTAGACTGGCAACATTTGTTCACAAATTTACATTTTTTAGTAAGACAAACTGTAAATATTTTCAATTTTACCTCAAGGATATATTAATTCTCCAGATCTGTATCCTAACTTAGTTAAAAAGGATTTTGATCATCTGTCTCTCCCACAAACTATCACATTGGTTCATGATATTAATGACCTTATCCTAAGAGACCAAGAGAAGAGTGAGTAGCAACCACTTTGAATTCATATTAACACTTTATGTGCATCAGAGGATGGGAAATAAATCCAACCAAAACCTAAATGCTTTCTTTCCCCGTGAAATTGGGGGCTCTATCCACACAATAACAACAATATTAGATGTATCAACATGGAGTGAGAACATGGCCCTACACGTAGAAGTAGAACCCTATGCAGTCAATGGGATGCTGAGGAAGGAAATTAGTCTTCTCAAGGGATAATTTCTTGATAAGTTGTCCAGTTTCAAGTGACCATTCCTGACCACATGTATATAGCAACAACAATAAATGGGCACTGCAGGGTGTGTGTGTTAGAAAAAAAATTAACTGGGGCTGGTAAGATGGCTCAGTGGGTAAGAACACTGACTGCTCTTCCGAAGGTCCTGAGTTCAAATCCCAGCAACCACATGGTGGCTTACAACCACCAGTAATGAGATCTGATACCCTCTTCTGGTGTGTCTGAAGACAGCTACAATGTACTTACATATAATAATAAATAAATCTTTTTAAAAAAAGAAAGAAAAAAATTAACTAAGAAATTATGAACTTGAAATAAAGTTAAGAGGAAACAGGAGGAGTTGATGGGCTGTTGAAATGAAAATAATATTGATATTGTGCTTGTGTATGAAACCATCAGTATTAACGGATAAGGATAATAGCACAAGTGAAAGCTCATACTGGATATGATATGGAGCAAGGACAACACTTCTGAATTTCTGGTGGGAATGCAAAAACTTATAGCCACAATGGAAATCAAAATGGCAATTCCTCAGAAAGGTGGGAGTTGATCTACCTCAAAACCCCGTAATACCACTTGGGCATGTACCTAAGACCATTCCATTCTATCACAAGGACACATGCTCATCTATGTTCACAGCTGCTTTATTTATAACATCCAGAAATTGAAACAACCTAGATGTCCTTCAAGGGAGGAATGGAAGAAAAAAATGTAGTAGCCTTATACAATTATTACTCAGCTATTTTTAAAATGTGACATCATGTAACTTGCAGGCTAATGAATGGAAGTAGAGAAAATCAACCTGAACAAGGTAACTCAAATCCAGAAAGACAAATGATATGTATTCACTTATAAGATGATACTTTCCACTAAATTGATCACAATGAATCAATCACCTAGGGGGCTAGGTGGGATGCAGGGATATTGCTGGGGAGGAAATATAAAATAGAATTTTATGGAAACCTAAAACAACCCAGATAATTGCTAAGACAATGGATTGTTTTCCACAAACTGAAAGCAGGATCCTATTGCTGAAGACAACACCCATACAACTTACTGAACATGAAGAGTCAATCTGGAGCTGACATGAAGCCCTTACCCCTACATTAAACCCTCTTTGGTGCAGGAATGTACTTCAGGCTACCAAGTGTGCACAGTAGCCCAGCCACAAAACTTCTTACCTACAATCTACCCTGACTACAAAATATGCTAGGGCAATAGTGGCACAGAACTTATAGAAGTAGCCAACCATATCTGATTTGATCTAAAGCCCAGTCCATGAGAAGGAACTCGTACATGACACTACTTGGGTAATCAGAGAATAAATAGTCCAGAGACACAAGGTAAAAGCAAATATAATTAGTCCCTTTAATGATTCCTAATGGTATTCTGTTATACTTACAGACCAATGCGTTATACAGTCATCCGCAGAGAGGCTTCTTTCAGCAACAAATGGGAACAGATGCAGAGAACTACAGACCCAACACCCACAGCCAGTCATTATACAGAGAAAGAATCTAAATTGGAGGTCTTCATCAAATCCCTCCTCTCTGAACTTAGGGAATTTTGTGGAAAATGATGTGGCAAGATTGTAAGATCAAAGGAGATAAATGACATCAGGAGAACAAGATCCTCTGAACCAACTTAGCAAGGCTCCTATGAGCTCACAGGGACTGAAGGGCTGCAATATGTCCCCTGGGCACATGTGCACGCGCACACACACACACACACACAATTAGCTTAGTAATTTTATGGAACTTCTGACTGAGAACAAGTGGGTCTCTGTAGTGCTGCGCTTGGGACTCTTCCTCCTGTTGAGTTGTCATGCCCAACTTGAATATAGTAGTTTGTTTTTTCTTCACCTAATCATATTTTATTTTGTCATTTGGTCATCATCTCTTAGAAGCCTGTTCTGTTTTAATAAGAGACAAAAACAGAGTGCTTCAAATGGGAAGATAAATAGGAAAAAACTGAGGATGGGGGGAACTATAATCAAATATAGTATATGAGAAAAGACTCCATCTTCAAAAAATAATAATAACAGGAAAACCAGAAATTTTTAAATAAAAAGTAATGTCTAGGGATGAGACCCATGAGATTCCCCTTTCCAGTCTTGCATGGCTATTGGTATTGTCTATTCAGGTCTTACCTAGACAGACATATTTATAAGTTGGTATTACGGGTATAGTTTTCCTATCATTTCTGAGTGGCCCAGTCTCACTGCTGACTTCTTAGTCTTTTTATTCTAAAATCTTACTGTCCCTATTTCAAGGTATTTACTGAGCCCTAGGTGAAATGTAAGATGTGTGTTATAGATATATGCATTGGGCTAGGATTCTCACAATCATTTGATATCTGTATTAAAACTAGTTGTGGTATTCTGTAATATCCCCATCTTCTGCAAAGAGAAGCTTCTTTGATGTTCAGTGACAGCTTCACTTAACTGTTGCTGCAAGGATAAGCTTCCAAATGCACTTAGAAAAATTGGTGACCAGTGGCAATAGTAGGTTCTCCTCTATGATACATAACCACATTATACTTGCTAGTTAGATTTTTAATGTCAGGTACAATCTCCCTCCTGCTGTAACGCTTCTAGAAGAGAGAATTAGTTCCTTTCAGAGTGAAACTCATAATTTGTTATCTAATGCAAAGAAGAAATCATATTAACCAAATATCATTAAATGAACTCCATAGATTATATCTGTATATTAATGCATTTAAATATATCTAGTAACAAAATTTAAAGAGAAACAGATCACTAGTTTGAAAGGGAGTGGGTTTTGTTGTTGTTGTTGTTGTTGTTGTTGTTGTTGTTACAGATGAATTTGCAAATTGCTCTTTCCAAGTCTGTGAAGAATTGAGTTGGAATTTTGATGGAGATTGCATTGAATCTGTAGATTGCTTTCGACAAGATGGCCATTTTTACTACATTAATCCTGCCAATCCATGAGCATGGGAGATCTTTCCATTTTCTGAGATCTTTAATTTCCTTCTTTAGGGACTTGAAGTTCTTGTCATACGGATCTTTTTCTTCCTTAGTTAGAGTTACACCAAGGTATTTTATATTATTTGTGACTATTGTGAAGGGTGTTGTTTCCCTAATTTCTTTCTCAGCCTGTTTATCCTTTGTATAGAGGAAAGCCACTGATTTGCTTAACCCAGACATTATTGTGAATGACAGCAAGTGCTGGCTGACAGGAACCTTACATAGCTGTCTCTTGAGAGGCTCTGACAGTGCCCAACTAATACAGAAGTAGAGGCTCACAGCCATCCATTGGACTGAGCACAGGAACCCCAATGAAGGAGCTAAAGGAAGAATCCAAGGAGCTGAAGGGTTTGCAACCCCTTAGGAGGAACAACAATATGTACTAACTAGTAACCCCAGAGCTCCCAGAAACTAAACCACCAACCAAAGAGTACACATGGTGGTACTCTTGGCTCCAGCTGCATATGTAGCAAAGGATGGCCTTGTTTGTCATCAAAGGGAGGAGAAGCCCTTGGTCCTGTGAAGGTTCTATGGCCCAGTGTAGAGGAATGCCAGGGACAGGAAGCAGGAGAGGGTGGGTTGGTGAGCAGAGGGAGGAAGGAGGGAAGAGGTTTTATTTGGTATTTTTTGTTTTGTTTTGTTTTTTGGTTTTTGGTTTTTTTTTTTTCTGGAGGGGAAACCAGGAAAGGAGATATCATTTGAAACATAAATAAAGAAAATATCTTTTTTTTCCTTTTTTTCCCTATTTATTTTTATTTGTTACACATTAAGGGTGGTTGTGAACCACCATCTGGTTGCTGGGATTTGAACTCATAACTCCTGGAAGAGCAGTCAGTGCTCTTAACCACTGAGCCATCTCACCAGCCCCTCCTTATTTATTTATTTATTTATTTATTTATTTATT
>JADRCD010189851.1:7318-19866 GCA_019843815.1 Montemys delectorum
TCTCTCTCTCTCTCTCTCTCTCTCTCTCTCTCTCTCTCTCTCTCTCTTTCTCACACACACACTGGTTGTTATCCTTTGTGGTGTGGATCTAAAAACTTATATCCGGTGGCCTAAGACATAACTATCAAACACAAAATCCTTTATATTTTTGCCTTTACCTTTGTTAAGAAATTATGCTCAAATGTATTTAGAACCTGGTACTGATTATTTGCTTATTTTTTGTATACTTGTGTTTGTCTTTGTCTATAAGTCTAGAGGTCAGATTACAACTTAGAGATATTTCTGTCCTTTTAATATGCATGTTCTGGATGTTGATCTCAGTTCATCAGTCTTGGGGACAAGGCTAAGTAATCTTATATGGTCCTGAACTGATAATCTTATCACTTATGATTTCTCAAATGTATAAGTATTCACAAGAAGAATCAATCTTTAGAATAAAAAAATACACACATTATCAGATAATTTAAACTTCAAATTTATTTCAAATTAATTAAAATTTAAATTCTATATATTTGGAACAATGAGAAAGACATTCTAATTTTTATTGAGAGGAAGAGATATCATGGTCAAAAGATGGTCTCACATAATTCACATTTTCAAAAACTGATATTGTCAACAGTCAACAATAATTTCAGTGATTTAAAAATAAGCAACCTTTTTAATATATTAATTAAATATTCCTTATTTGAGGAGATAGGGTGGCAGAGACTAATGATAATACACATCATACTTCAAGAGTAGCACTATATTCTCTGCTATTTCCTTTGTAGACATTCAGGATTCAATTATACATGCATCTCATCTTTCTCTGAACCCTAGCTTTCAAATATAATGCCACTCTTACTCTATAAAGGAGAAATACTATTTTGTTGCCATACATTTTTTATATATTTTTTTATGTTTATGGACATTGAGGTGGCTATTAATAACCCTAACATGCTTTAGTAAAGTTCAATGAACATGGAAACATAGATATCACTTGAAGAGTCTAACTTCAGTCTCGAGAGTTATGTATGCACACGTATTATGCCAGATCACAAAACATTTTATATTTTTTATAGTTTGAGGATCTTATATATTGTTTACTAGATGACAGTAGTGATTTGTATCAACAGTATATAAACTGCAATTGTTCCACACCCTGGAATATTTATCTAATATTTTCTTGCTAGAATTTATTCCAAACGATAGTGTATTGTGCTTTTGACTACATTTCTCTGGTAATTTCTTAGGTTTTAACAATTTTTTGAATAGCTATTAGAACATGGCTAGACTTATCTGTGCTCATTTTAAAAACCATGTTTTCTTATTTGTAAATTTTGTAAGTTTTGGTGTATTGTGCATAGTATCTTTTTTTCAGATATATTTTTTCCAGATATTTTTCCCACTTTGCAGATCACCTCATTCTGTTTATCTTCTTAGAGATGATGACATCTCCTTCTCTATTTCAACTTATTTGCTTATACTTTTGGCCTCAAGAACAGAAAAAGTAGTTCTTGGATCTGGAAATTTAACTTAATAGTTAAATGCCCTTGATATTCTCCCTAGCACTATATATGGCATCCCAAAAAGCAATAACTCCTGTTCCAGAAGATATGACACCCTCTTCTGGCCTGTTGAGTCATCAAGCAGAAATGTGCTGCACAGACATAAGTTTAGGCAAAGCAGACATACATGAATCACAAATGAATGCATATATCCAAATTGGCGGAGTGTTTATTAAATGTGTGCAGGCTTTTTCTACCTCAATTTTATATCAATAAATCTTTTGAAATTTAGGGGGCCCTGAGAGCATCAAAGACAGCAAAGAAACAATTGAGGTGAGGTGAGAATGAAACTGGGGTTCATCTCAACTTTCTTAGCCACCAAAAGTCTGATACCAGACAGTTTGCTTTTTACACATTTGAACACAGCAAAATTTGGGGGAAACAGTTTTCAGTAACAATTATTACAACCAAGCTTAAGGCATGGCTACATCAAAACTCCTCTACAAAGCACATCTCTTTAGCAAAGTACCTGTACCCTTTTCCACAAGAATGGACTCTCTTGACTGAGAAGCAGAGCTCAGGAGACTGGGCCTCTTGGTCTCAAGGTTTCTTATAATATAATTTCCACTTCCTTTATTATTATATAGTTGTTCAACCATTTTTTTTGATACAAAGCCTCATTATGTAGCTCTGGCTCTCCTAGAATACACCATACAGAATACAATGGATTTGAATCTCACAAAGCTCTATCTGCCTCTGCCTCCTCAGCACTGGGATGAAAGATGTACACCACCTCACACAGTTACTCATCCTTTTTTGAGAAGCAACCCTGAAGGCATTTTTACTCTTTGTTTTGTCACTATTGAGAACTGACAACTATAATTTTCTTCATTTTGAATTGCTAAATGAATTAGAATCCTGAGGGTCTGAATCTCCCTTAGACCCTAGCACTGAAATATGTGCAAGCCTACTCATATACATATATTCATATACCACAAACACACATGTAGCATACTCATACACAGAGGAAGAGAAGAAATAATATTGATATCAAGTTAAACAGGAAAGCATTACAAATTTGATCTAAAAAAATGCTACACTGTTTTCTCTTCCCCATTTGTGTGAGTGTGTGTGTGTGTGTGTGTATGAAGGTGTTGAGTGTATGCCTATGGTGTATAAGTATGCCGATATACTTACAAAGAAAGGAGATGTCACAGAGGTCTAGGTGGTAAGGTTGCCGTGCTCCAGTAAAGTAACTTCTTATAATTTCCTGGTCTTATTCATATTCTGGCATGATATACTCTACTATTTATAGATATACATATGGTAGAGTATATTTATTTTATATAAAAATCAAGGATTAGATTGAAAGTTAGATGAGTATTGTACTGGCTGGTTTTGTGTCAACTTGACACAGGCTGGAGTTATCACAGAAAAAGGAGCTTCAGGTGTGGAAATTCCCCCAGGAGATCCAGCTGTAAAACATTTTCTCAATTAGTGATCAAGGTGGGAAGGCCTCTTGTGGATGGTAACATCTCTGGGCTGGTAGTCTTGGGTTCTATAAGTAAGAAGAGCTGAAAGAGCCAGGGGAAGCAAGCTAGTAACATCCCTCCATGGCTTCTGCATCAGCTCCTGCTTCCTGATCTGCTTGAGTTCCAGTCCTGACTTTCTTTGGTGATGAACAGCAATGTGGAAGTGTAAGCTGAATAAACCCTTTCCTCCCCAACTTGCTTCTTGGTCATGATGTTTGTGCAGGAATAGAAACCCTGACTAAAAGATTGATGTATGAAAGATTTTAATATTTAAATGTAGTTAACAAGAAAGAGCAGAGCACTTGGAGAGCATTCGTTTTAAAGATGACTCTTAACCCTGTCTCCAACAAGTTAATGCTGCACCCTTAGCTATACTACACTAGATTTTCCTGGAATGTGTAACTGTCTGTTGTCTGAAAACTACATATTCCTTCAACCTTTAGCTTTTTTTTTATATTAGATATTTTCTTTATTTACATGTAAATTTTTCCTTTCCCAGGTTCCCCTCCAAAAAAACAAAGAAACAAAAACAACAAGAACAAACCCCTTTTGCCTCCCCCCTCCCCATGCCTGTCACCCCACCCTCTCCCACTTATTGGCCCTGGCATTCCCCTACACTGGGGCACAAAACCTTCACAAGGCCGAGGTCCTTTCCTCCTATTGATGATCAGCTTTGCAATCCTCTACTATACACATGCTGCCAGAACATTCAGTCCCACCCTGTATAGTCCTTGATTGGTGGTTCGGTCCCTGGGAGCTCTGAGGGAACTAGTTAGTAATTGTTGTTCATCCTAAGGGGCTGCAAAACCTTCAGCTCCATAGAACCTTTCTCTAACTCCTTCATTGGGGACAGTGTACTCAGTTCAATGAATGACTGTGAGCCTCTACACCTGTATTAGTCAGGTATTGTCAGAGCCTCTCAGGAGATAGCTATATGCTTGTCCTTCCTTCAGTCTCTGCTCCATAGTTAATCTCTGCCACTCCTTCTGTGTGTGTTTGGTTCCCCTTTTTAAGAAGGAATGAAATGTCCACATTTTGATCTTCCTTCTTCTTAAGTTTCTTGTGGTTTGTGGGTCATTCTTCCTATATTCCAAACTTCTGGGCTAATAACCACTTATCAGAGAATGCATACCATGTGTGATCTTTTGTGATTGGGTTACCTCACTCAGGATGATACTCTCCAGATCCATCCATTTCCCTAAGAATTTCATAAATTCATTGTTTTTAATAGCTGAGTAGTACTCCATTGTATAGATGTACCACACTTTCTGTATCCATTCCTCTGTTGAGGGACATCTGGGTTGTTTCCAGTTTCTGGCTATTATAAATAAGGCTGCTATGAACATGGTGGAGCATGTGTCCTTATTATATGATGGAGCATCTTGTGGGTATATGCCCAGGAGTGGTATGGCTGGGTCCTCTGGTAGAACTATGTCCAATTTCCGGAGGAACCGCCACACTGATTTCCAGAGTGGTTGTACCAGTTTGCAATCCCACCAGCAGTGAAGTAGTGTTCCTCTTTCTCCGCAACCTCTCCAGCATCTGCTGTCACCTGAGTCTTTTATCCTAGCCAATCTCACTGGTGTGAGGTGGAATCTCAGAGACAGAGCTGGATCAGGGACCATCCATGCCCCCTCCCTGCTAGGGGAGGGCTTCCCTCCAGGAAGCTTCAGCTCAACCTTTAGTTTTAATGTAGCTACTTGATAATAATCCTGTGTGGTAAGTTTACAGTCAATACTAATAGTAAACCTTCCCCTTGTGTCTTTGATAACTAAGTTATTTATTCATTGTTCTTTTCTGTTTCTTCTTGGGGCAGAAAGGGGGAAGAGCTTAGGTAGAGGGTAAGACTTTGTCTTACAAGATTCAAGGAGATTTGAGATTTAGGGTTGCTGTAAAATAAAAAGTTTACTTATCTAAATCTAAGTTACTATGCGATTGTAGCTGACCTGCCTTCTGAGGCCAGAAACTGCACTTTCTGGTACTTAGAACCTCAACCTAAAACAGCAGGAGATTAAGTAAAGGATTAATTGCTAGAGCCTTTTCCCTATTGTCCAGATGCCTCTTGCTTGTCAGGCTAGGGAGAAGTTTGGAGCAATAAACTTCTATTGAACCAGGAGTAGAGAATAACACTCCCAGAAGGAAAAAATTTTTACATAAGCAAATATGCATAATCTCACATAAATTCATAAACAGATTCATTCATGCTCATTTATACATTTTCATTCAACCCAATTGGGTTAAGCTTGCATGCATTCTCACAATTACATACTTACACACACATCCATACTTACATATGCATATGGAACAAAAGACCAAGTACCTGTGCAGAAAGAACTCACTCATTTTGGATGAAAAATGAGCTCCAATCTTTATTACGTAGAGAAAGAAAAAAGTCTTCTACCCTTTTAATGCTAAATGAATTAAACCCATGTTTGTAAGAAAAAAGTCTTGTCTCTTTTAATGAGACTAAGTCTGCCTTGTCCTTGTCGTGGGACCTGTTCTGTCCCATGGTAAGGAGAAACCTGCCTGCTCCTTCTGCTCTCTGCAGCATCTTCTTTATTCCTCTTTCCCTCTGCATTCTGCACACGCTCTCTTAGTATTTTATGTTACCTATAATTTCTGAGTTATTCCATTCTGCATTCTCCTTCTAATCTAAAAAGATTCTGTCTAAAACCTCCTCAGCTCAGTTCCTCTCTCAGTTCAATTCTTCTCATCTCCATTCCTCTCACCTCAGTCCCACAGTTCTGACTCTTCTCTTTGTCCTCAGCCCTTAAACATCATTCAGAATATGTGATCACATGTTAAAAAGTTCATCAAAATTTCACACAGAAAATCAAATCATAAATTGAAATAGAAGTTTACAACAGAGAATGTTGACATATCCATTAGGAGTAATTAGCTAAACATCCATCATCTGTCTCAGTTCCACAGGTTCACTAAAGGTTTAAAACCATACCTAAGTTATTAGTGAAGTTTTGTATAGATAAACCCAGTCAATATTTTATCTTCTGTCCTAGCACCTATTATAAATCATTAGTCCCCTTTTCATGACCTTTGGTTAATTGTTTTACAACCTCTTAGAATATACTCTGAGTAGGAGAAAGTCTGCTTACTATCTAAGAACAATTAACAGGTGATATTTGGGAGACTGGCAGAGTTCTCATTGCAGTTTTGACTATCAGAAAAGGACCTAATAGCAGGCCCACTATAGATGAGCTTAATAATCACAGATTCAATTTTAGGAATTCTTATAGAATCAGCATAAAGTCTTAAGTCATCTATCTATATAGCATCACTGTAAGGCAGTACATCTTCGTGGATCAGCAGAGATCTGCTCCAAACAGGTGTGCTATTACTTAGTGATTATTATATGTGTATAATAATAGAAGAAAAAGCATATTAATAGCAGGAGTCTTTCCTAAAATGAATCCCTTACAGACTTGCTTAATAAGGGCACACCTGTCACAGATTATATAATAATCCAAAGCAGGCCATTTCAGGATAATCACCTACTAGTTATTAGCTTGTCCCATTATTGCTCCTGACAATTCACTTTACCTACCAATCCCTCCCTTCCTTGCTGTCCCTCCCTCTCACATCCCCTCCCATCCAGTCATCCACCATTTCTGCACTTTTCCCCAGAGAAGGGGAGGTCTCTGATAGACATCAACCAGCTCTTGCATATCAAACAAGACTAGGAGCATCCCCTTCCACTGAGGCAACCCTGTTAGAGGGAAAGGATCCAAAGGCAGGCAATATAGTCACGTGCAGTCCCTGATCCCACTTTAGGAGTCCTGCATGAAAACCCAGATGCACAATTGGTACATACTTACAGAGGGCTTAGTCTGTCCAATTCATGCTTTCTTGTTGGCACTTCAGTCCTCCATGAGCCCCCTTCAGGCCCAGGTTTTTTGACTCTGTAGGTTTTCTTGTGGTTTCTATGGCTCTCTTAGTCCTTCCACCCACTCTTACACAGGATTCTCCAAACTCCTCCCAATGTTTGGCTATGGATCTCTGCATCAGCTTCCAATGATTGCCAGGTGAAGCCCTCTGATGACATTTATGGTAGGCTCCTATCTACAAGTATAGCAAACTATCATCAATAGTGTCAGAGCTGGCTCCCTCTCATTGTACACCTCAAATTTTGCTTCATTGCCACCCCTGTACATCCTGTAGGCAGGACAAATTGTTGGCCTAAGGTTTTATGGCTGGGTTGGTGTCCCAATCCCTCCATTGGAAGTCTTGTCTGGTTACAGGAGATGATCCATTCAGTGCCTCTAGTTATTTAGTATGAATATTCTAGCAAAGAAAGAAAGAAAGAAAGAAAGAAAGAAAGAAAGAAAGAAAGAAAGAAAGAAAGAAAGAGAGAAAGAAAGAAATTCTGACTGATCCAGGCTAAGTGTAATGGGTTCATTGTTCTATTTAAATTTGTTCAGCTAGTAAAATGAATGTATATATATATATATATATATATATATATATATATATATATATATATATTGTTTTACTGGACAGCCTGACATCCTTGGATTTTTATAGAATAGCCAGGAGCAGTGGATGGGAGCCAACCAAAAATTTAAGAGCTCAAGGAAGAAGGTAAATTACATAAGGAAGAATAAAAGAAAAGACTTTTGACAGTGTTTGGCTCATCTTGGCAGGGGTCAGGGGATGAACACAGTACATTTCAAGACCCATAAGTGTATGGAATGTCCAAATTAAGAACCTAGTTTCTCAGACCAAGGATTCCCTCTTAAGTGGCTTGATTTTTCTCATAAGAAATAAGGTCATTTTCTTCAGTCCACGTTTTTGACATTTCTATGATATATAAAAGAGCAACGATCCATAACTGCTTATTTTCTTACAGAAAATATCTTATTGTTTAAACTTTCACCTTTCTGTTGTAAATTTTCTAAAAACTCCCAAATGAACATTTCTTTAACATTTTCATCAGTTAATTGTATAATTTTACTGAACATGTATGTGAATCTTTGGCTATAGTTAAGACAGAAACTGTGCTGCATGAAAGAATCAGCAGTAACAACAGTTTTTGACAGTTTTTTCATCAGCTGATATGGTTGACCTGTCTTCGAGTTAATCATCATGAAAGTGATAGGGATGGACCTGAGAAGGTAGCTCTGTGGACAAATCAGCTTATTCTACAAGCATGAGAGCCCAAGTTCAGATCTTTAGCATCCAAGTAAAAACTCAGGTAGTTACCTGTAGTCGTAAATCCAGCAGAGGGGTGGGAGGAAGCATGGGCTTGATATTACTTTATCAGGGGAGGAAAGATCGAGTAAGGGAGCTCTGGGTTCAGTGAAAGACAGTGTTAAAAGAATAATGTTGACAGCACTAAAGGAGGCATTGTCCTCTGATCTCCATATAAGTGCAGAGACTTACATACCAACACATACAAGTATAGGGTAGACATGTAGCACACACATAAAATTGTAAAATGGTAAGTCTTTGTTATTAAAAATATTGATTCCTTATGCCTAGCCCTGAGCAGAAAAGGGAAGAATATTGATAGTTTCTTAGGAATAAGTAAAGGTCCAAGTCAATTGCAACCATATCATAAAATAATGAATGTATTGAGTCTTGGAAAATTCCTAGATTCTATTTTAAACTGCATGAGTAAATTATTTTTAAGCATACTACAACTGATTGTTTGAAATTTCATAATTTCCAATTCATTTTATAAGAAAAAGAAAAAAAAAGTTTCTCAACTCCCAAAAGAATGAACAAAATAAGGAAGGAAGGAATATGGCAGGAGAAGTTGAAATTGAAATTCTAAATCTTTTTTTTTTTTTTTTTTTTTTTTTTAGGTATGTTCTATCTTGTAGAGTTTTTTTTTTTTTAATTAGATGTTTTCTCTATTTACATTTCAAATGATATCTTGTTTCCCAGTTCCCCTCCGGAAAAAAAATAAAACCCTGTTCCCTCCTCCCTCCCCCTCCTTACCAACCTACCCTCTCCTGCTTCCTCGCCCTGGCATTCCCCTATACTGGGACATAGAACTTTCACAGGACCAAGGACCTCTCTTCCCATTGATGACTGACTAGGCCATCCTCTGCTATACATATGCTGCTGGAGCTATGAGTCCCACCATGTGTACTCTTTGGTTGGTGGTTTAGTCCCTGGGAGCTCTGGGGGTACTGGTTAGTTTGTATTGTTGTTAGTCCTAAGGGGCTGCAAACCCTTCAGCTCCTTGGGTCCTTTCTCTAGCTCCTTCATTGGGAACCCTGTGCTCAGTCCAATGGATGGCCTGCCTTTCCGCAGGAGCAGGTAAAGCCAGTGTACATAAAGTAGCCTTATCCACCAAGATATCCATTGAAAACAAACCCATTTCCCTTCTTGATTTTTAAATTTTTTTCTAATAAAGTTCATATCTTCTTTAAAAATAAAAAAAAGAAATTCTAAATCTTGAAAATGGATTTTGAACAAAAGCAAAAAGCCTTCCTAACAATTTAAATGTCCCAGTAGGGAATATGATACAAATTAATTATAGACATTTATGCAGTTTGCATCTTAACCAATGGATATAAATTAATTAGAAATTGATCTGTAGCATTATATGGAAATTTACTCATTAAGAATACATTTACTTGACTCAAATAGCTTTGACCATAAGCAGGAAATCTGTATCCAAAAATCATGCCTACAATTCATTTCTTGGTGCAGCAGACTGTCAACTCTTAGCCTAGCTACTATGGAAATAAAATCCTTTGGTTATGTGAGGGTCATTGAAGTACAGCCTTATTACAATGAACTCCAATGTCTAAAAATTGTTCTTATTTTGGGTTTGTATCACACTAAGAACCAAGACTTTTAGCTGTACTAAAAACAAAACAAACAAACAAACAAAAGGTCTTTATCTATTAAAAAATTAAAAATTAGGTTCATTAAAAAACCTAATAGTGATATATTATTTTAAAATATCATAGGGTTAATATGTTTAGAGCTATTTAAAATTTATATTGAGAAAAACATATGTATTTTCAGTATTGCTGTAGACAAGCATCTACATAAAACTGTTCAATTGACTGTTGTTTTATATGAAACAACTTTTATAATATTCATTTTTACTGTTACAATATTTTATAAATTTTAGAGAATATAATAAAAAACTAAAAGGTATGCCAGGTATTGAAGGGGTGTCTCTGGGAGGAGTTGGGGTACAAAAGGGAAAGAAGAATGTGATGTAATTCTATTTACTTAAAATGTTTTAAATTTTAACAAATTCAGATAAACTGAAATTATGTATCTTTTATCATCATAATGCAATAAAACTTAAATCAATGAAAAAATACATTTACTTATTCATCTTGTGAGGGGCATGTAAATATGTTATGACACATGAGTAAGGGTCAAAGGAAAATGTGGAGAGTAAATTGTCTCTATCATGTAGGTTTGGAGATTAGATTCAGATTCAGCCTTTTTTTTTCTTTTTTAAAGATTTATTTATTATACGTAAGTACACTGTAGCTGTCTTCAGACACACCATAAGAGGGCATCAGACCTCATTACAGATGACTCTGAGCCACTATATGGTTGCTGGGATTTGAACTCATGACCTCTGGAAGAGCAGTCAGTGCTCTTAACCATTGAGCCATCTCTCCAGCCCCCAGATTCACAGTCTTGAACAGCAATTGTTATTACCCATCAAGCCATTTTAATAGCCCAAGTTTATTGTTTTAATTATAAGAGATATTTTAAAAATCTATGTTTAGTATGACAACTCAAAACAATTTTAAAAAAATAGTGTAAAAAAGTTTGATATTCCAAAGATGTACAAATCTATCCCTGAAATTCACGAAAAAAAATTGACCATATAAATTGCTGAAAAGCATAAATATTATACTAATGTCTATTCTCACAGCTAGAGATTTGTCAAATTTTTCTGACAGTCAGTTTTTTTCATTTAACTTGATAACAAATGAAATATATTAAGCTAATCATAAAATTAATACAAATAGATGCAGGACTTTTCCCAGTGATCATAGTAAGTGTAACCACCCTTATCATCCTGTCTTCTATAATGGAGCCTGCTTTGTTGGGTTAAGAAAAGTGATATATATATATATATATATTTTTTTGCCATGAAATAATATAATCTCAGTCTCACCACAATTAAAATTGTAATTTTGTTCTCTCTAAAGAGCAGTTGAGAATACTGTGAAATACATCTTCTGGAAAATACTTTATGATTTGGAGTAGACTTTCACATTGTTTTCTTAGTTGAAAAAAATTATAATTACGTTAATGGAAGACTATCCAAGCAAATCATCAACCACAACTGTGTAAAGGGAACTCCCTGCCTCACATCACTGTCTCCACTCATCAACCTCTCTGTATTTACTCGGTGTGGTTTTTCTGCCAGTCACTCGCTGCAATCACTATTTAAGCAAACGAAGTATTCCACAGATGTTGACATCTTTAGCTGCCTTGCTCGTGCTTAACTGGCTCGTCTTCAGAACACTTCAGGAAAAGGTTTCCTGTTTTCTGTCATTTTGCACGCATTATCTTGTTCCATTGCTATCTTGACATGTTCCCTTCTCACAGCTTTGACTCAGGACGCCGAGATAATAGAGTTGAGACTCTATTTAGGAGAGGCAAAAATTTCCAAGAATGACTGTCATCTGTAGAGATTTCACAGCATCACCCTGCCCCCATTTGGTTTTGCAGGCTGGTGGCTTCTTTGGAGTATTATTAAATATTCTTCTTAAATAGTGTTTACCACACAACTTTTCTGTGCAAGAACCAACCTCTCAGGAGAATGTCACTGTGCTGAACTTGAATCACTCATTCAAATAGATTGCTTAAAAACCAAGGAATGAACACATCCAAGAATGACCTTGCTAACTTCCCTTTCTTCATCTCTTTTCTTCTCTAATAGAATACCAGCATATGGTAACTTACAAAGAAATAAATTTATTTCTCACAGATCTGGAGGGTACAAAAATCAGTAAGAAAGTATAGATAGATGGTCTTGTTTTATCAACCACAATGGGCAGCATTCCATGTCATGGGAGAAACTTCCTGAGAGAACAGGTGTAAGTCTGTTTTTGAAGCTGAACTTCTGAGATAACTGTCACGACACAGGCATTAATTTCATCATGGGAGCAGAGACCTCATGAACTAATCATGTCACAAATTCTGCTTCATACTTTCCTCACAGTGGTAATCAAATTAGGAGAGGGCACTTGAGCCATAGCAAAAATGCTCCAGAATAATATCCTGATCCCAGACAAATGGTTCCTATTCAATAGTCCATTGCAAGTCAGTCCTCTAGCCAGTATTTTCAAATATCAAGTAAACGTATTAATGAGTGCATGAGGAGGATAGCTAGTCAGATACGTACCTATGTAGAGCCACAAAAATTACAGAGATAAAGAAGAAAGACAATTGGACAATCATATTGAATGTTCATAAATAAATATACAGGAATTATAAAGGATTGAGTTTCCCACACACTTTATTTCCTTTCTCTCTCTCTCTCTCTCTCTCTCTCTCTCTCTCTCTCTCTCTCTCT
>JADRCD010189852.1:0-19466 GCA_019843815.1 Montemys delectorum
TTCATGTCTCTATCTTCTTTTAGTTTTGTTGGAAGATTACATTTTTGCTTTTTCAAGGATGTAGTTCCCCTCCCTGTGTTGGAGTTTTCCATTTAATACCCTTTGAAGGGCTGGATTTGTGGAAACATATTGTGTGAATTTGGTTTTGTCATGGAATACTTTGGTTTCTCCATCTATGGTTATTGAGAGTTTTGCTGGGTATAGTAGTCTAGGCTGGCATTTGTGTTCTCTTAGGGTCTGTATGACATCTGCCCAGGATCTTCTAGCTTTCATAGTCTCTGGTGAGAAGTCTGATGTAATTCTTATAGGCCTGCCTTTATATGTTACTTGACCTTTTTCCCTTACTGCTTTTAGTATTCTTTCTTTGTTTTGTGCATTTGGTGTTTTGACTATTATGTGGCGGGAGGAATTTCTTTTCTGGTCCAGTCTATTTGGAGTTCTATAGTTTTCTTGTATGTTCATGGACATCTCTTTCTTTTGGTTAGGGAAGTTTTCTTCTATAATTTTGTTGAAGATATTTACTGGCCCTTTAAGTTGGAGGTCTTCACTCTCTTCTATACCTATTATCCTTAGGTTTGGTCTTCTCATTGTGTCCTGGATTTCCTGGATGTTTTGGGTTATAGTCTTTTTGCATTTTGCATTTTCTTTGACTGTTCTGTCAATGTTGTCCATGTTATCTTCCTCCCCTGAAATTCTCTCTTCTATCTCTTGTATTCTGTTGGTGATACTTGCATCTATGTTTCCTGACTTTTTTCCTAAGATTTCTAACTCCACAGTTGTCTCCTTTTGTGATTTCTTTATTGTTTCTACTTCCATTTTTAGGTCCTGAATGGTTTTACTCAGTTCCTTCACCTGTTTGTTTGTGTTTTCCTGCAATTCCTTAAGGGATTTTTGAGTTTTCTCTTTAAAGTCTTCTACTTGTGTACTTGTGATCTCCTGTAATTCTTTATGGGATTTTTTTTTTGTTTCCTCTTTAAGGGCTTGTACCTCTTTATCTGCTTTCTCCTGTATTTCTTTAAGAGAGTTATTCATGTCCTTCTTACGTTCTTCTATCAGCATTGTGAGATATGTCTTTAGATCCAAATCTTGCTTTTCTGGTGTTTTGGGATATCCAGGGCTTGCTGAGGTGAGAGTACTAGGTTCCGGTGAAGCCTAGCAGTCGTGGTTTCTGTTGGTAGGATTTTTGCGTTTGCCTTTCGCCATCTCTTGATCTCTGGTGTTAGAAGTTGTTGGTGTCTCTGACTAGAGCTTGACCTGTCCTTGCCGCCCTGCAACTCCCCTTCGATTCCTGAGGCCTGTGCCTCCCAGCTGGTCCTGCCTTAGAAAGACACCAGAGAGAAAATGGATCTCACCTGAGTCCTTGGGCTGAAGCTCGTCCTGGAGGGAATCCCTCCCCTAGCAGGGAGGGGGCAGAGATGTTTATTGTCTCATTATAGAATGATAAAAAACAAATTAGAATAGTATGTTCACCTGCTAAAATATTGTTAATTTATTAAAATAATCATTAGCACCATGCCAGAATTTAGAAATATTTATTATAGAATCAAAGCTAAGAATGTAATTTTTTTTTTAAAAAAAATCAGCTTATGTGTTAATAAATACAGGAACTTGAAGTAGAAAAATAATAATTGTGTTGGCATAGGTCTACTTGTGTTTTCATTGAATATATTTTTTAACTGATGCATTAAAACAAAAATTGTACATAGTGGGCTGCTCATATCACTCAGAAGTAGAATACTTACTGAGGCCATAAGTTTGATCCCCAGTACTGCAAAAACAACAGAAAGAAAATAAAAGTCAAGCCTTGCATTGAAATGGGTTAATTGTATGGTGTTTAGGCCCAATTAAGAATGTGTGTCCCCCTCCCCACTTGTTTCTTTTTGATGGTAACTGTTAGAATCTTTTATCCACACTTTTTGAAATGCCCAGTGCCTTACTGTCACATGCAGTCACATACTCCACAGTGGCACACTGGAACAGCCCACTCTTAACTGTTACATTTGCTTTTGCTTAGAAGAAATTCTTATTAACGAGTTTGAATGTTTCTTGTGTGCACATATGTAGAGTTGCAGCTTCGTGATCCGGTATAGAAGCCAGAGGAGAACACAGAGCTACTCCCCGGAGTTGCCTATTTCTTCAGATAGGATCTCTCCCGGGCCAGGGATGGCTGAGTGGGCTATGCTGCGTGCCCAGTGCGTCCCAGGGCTCCTGCAGCTTCCCCTTCTCTAACGCACTAGCTACTTCTGAACGTCAAGCCACCACACCCAGCTTTACTCACAGGGTTCTGGAGGTAGGAGGCAGGCTCTCTTGTTTGCGAGGCAAGCACTTTACTGGTTGGACCTACTTCCTCAGTCCAGACTTCGAACATTTCTAATGCTATTATTTTAAATGTAGTTGTTGGGCAGAAGGAACTAGGATATGGTGTGTGTATGCGTGCGCGTGTGTGTGCACGTGCACGCGTGTGTGCGTGCGTGTGTGTGTGTGCGCGCGCGCGCGCGCGTGCGCGCGCACACACACGCATGTCCCGAAAGCTCAATGTAAGAATAGTCCTGTCCATTCACAATTGGTGATTTTTACATTAGGCACTAGCAAAACTGCAGCCTTTGTTTGGCACTGCCTGGTTTTGCCCTTGATCCCCCCGAGCATTATACTGTCAAACCAGCTGGGAGAAGCAAAGTCTTCATAATCAGGAAGAGTTTGCTTTGTGTTCTTCAATTATGTATGGCTATCTATTTGTAAATGTTTAAGGGCAGCTCCATGGAAAAACAAAGAAACTGATTAGAGCTAAGCCTTTTTTTTTTCTTTTTTTCTTTCTTTCTTTTTTTTTTTTTTTTTTGTGTGTGTGTGTGTGTGTGTATGGTTCTATGACTATCATTTTAAAAATGCATAGCTATTCCAGGACAAAGAAAATAAATAGCTACAGAGGAAATAATGGAAGCATTGGCTAAGAGCTTATTTCCAGTTAAAGCATAATTATAGTATTGAGAACAATATGCCTTTCTCATTTCCACTGGTGCACTTATAAAAATGCAGTAACACATGAATGACTAAAAAAATAACTTGGATAATATTTTACAAAGCCCTTTCTTACCCATTATCTCTACAATCTTACCCAAAGTGAAATACTGATCTACAAATGGCTAATAATACCTTTAACTTGCCTTTCCACTTTTATTTTAAGATAATCATCACTACAAAGATGTAGAGTTTTTAAAAAACATGTAAGTACAAATGTCAGTGGGGGGACTACTTTACAGAATAACATACCTTGAAGGAGGGCCAGTGTGTGTGTGTTTATTCTCTAAGATCTGTAGAATTCAGGGTTGAACTCAAGTCTTTTGTCACAGATGTCAGTTTCCTGAGAGCTTGTAGTCTGAAGTACCAATGGGGATCCGGGTCTAATAAAACATTCGGTCAAATTTTCCATATACTCCAGCCACTGTTAAGAGTTTGTTTTAAAATGGAGATGGGCTTTGTGGCACCATCCAATTGGCACTGGCAGGGATGGGATGATGTCTGAGCAGGGCAGGAAGATCATCAGGGTTCGAGGACGAGACCCGGTGGACTGGTTCCTGATGGGATGAGACCTAAGTTGGCACGGTCTCTTATATGGTTGCTCATACATGTTCAAGGGATGGTGTTGGCTCCAGGGACTGACTTCAGAGGCTCTCTGGGGCCAGAGAAGGTATAGGGAACAGGCTTGATAGTGGCTTCAGTCACAAGGAGGCCTGTAGAGAGGCCTAAGGTAAAGCAGGTGCCTTAAGGTACTCCATCCATGTGCCCAGAGAATGTCATAGTGAATCGTGCCTAAGGTGATGTCCAGATTCCTATAGGCCTGACTTCCAGGAAAACAGCAGGCTGATTTTTTTTTTTTTTTTTTTTTGTAGAAATCTATTCACATTTGCACTTCCAGCGGAAGAACCAAGACAGATTTCTAGTTTTTTTCCAGCTAGATCAGATAAGAGAGTGGACTTGGGGAGCCCAATGATACATATCTCTCAGCTCCTCAGGAGGCCAATGAGGACCAAACTTAGCCTGAGGTATACAGCATATCTATACCCATCCCCCCAAAAAAAACCAACAACAACAACAAAAAAGTATCAAGTAGTGGTGACACACACCTTTAATCCCAGCATTCCAGAGGCAGAGGCAGGATGATCTCTGTGAGTTTAAGGCCAGTATGGTCAAGAGTGAGTTTTAGGTCAGCCCAGAGCCCAGTCAAAGAAACCCGGTCCCCAAAAACCCAAACCACAAAACAAAAACAAAAACGAGACAAACAACAACCAAGAGGCAAAGAAAGGAAAGGTATTTGGGAATTGCAACTTTCGTGAGGGGTTCACCTGACAGGATGAGACAAAGCAGAGGGTAGACTCAGAGGCCCTAGTACACCATTAGAGGGACACTGCTCCTCAATTGGTCTAATGAGTATAGTTAACATTGAAGTCTAGTGGAACTCTTTGTCCTTGCTGCTAAATTGCACTAAAGTACAGCTGAGCTCAGAGTGCCTCTGTAGACTCAACTGTTCCAGCAGCGTAACCCACTCTCGATCAAGCATGAACCAGAAGCTGGAGGATCAGAACTGGGAAGCAAAGGGTAAGCATAGAGCTCAGTAGTGGAGCAGTTGTGGAGCATGCGCAGTACTAGGTAGGGGGGAGAAGTACTGTGGAACGAATAGGACTAGGTGGGCTTTGAGGTTACAAAGTGTAGCCATTCCCAGTTAGCCTTCTGTCTTGTGCTTGTGGATCCAGATGCAAGCTCTCAGCTACTGAACCAACGCCATACCTGCCTGCCTGCCTGCCTGCCTGCCTGCCTGCCACCTTGCTCCCTGCCAGGATATGAGGGTCATGGACTCACTCTCTGAGACTATAAACCCCAATAAACTTTCTTCCGTACGTTTCGTTTCCTTGGTCCAGGTGTCTTGACAGCAATAGAAAAGCAACTAAGAGAGGAGCAATGAAAACTTCCTGAGGGAGTTTAGCAGGAGGTGCATGCTGGGATTCCTATTTCCCTCACTTTCTATCTACCATGATGCTCTCACCACGGTGAGCCGCTTTGGCACAGACCTAACTGAGCATGGACCAAACCTCTATAACTAAGAGCCAAAGGAAACCTATCCTTCGCATAAACCAGAGACATGGTGCTTGTGTAGCATCATTACTGAATTTTCTATGCTATACATCACTGTCCATGCTCTACTCTCTGAGCAGTAAGCACTGAAGACTTGTTTACATCTGCATCATCATAAGCATCATCCGTGTGTGTGTGTGTGTGTGTGTGTGTGTGTGTGTGTGTGTGTGTGTGGTTTCTCGAGACAGGGTTTCTCTGTATAGCCCTGGGTATCCTGGAACTCACTCTGTAGACCAGACTGGCCTTGAACTCAGAAATCCGCCTGCCTCTGCCTCCCAAGGGCTGGGATTAAAGGCGTGCCTGACTTCATAAGCATCATCCTTACTTCGTGGTAAGACAACATTATGACACAGCTATGGCGTCATAGTGGATAGAAACATTTTCAACTCCCTATAGCCTTTGGGGACCACCACAGGCTATCATTGACAGAGAAGTGATATGCATATTGTTAGCATTTCCCTTGGTGCTGGAGATAGCACCTAGGAGCTTGTGCATGCCAAGTTTCCACTCTTCTACTGACCAATCCCACCCCACAGTTACTGCTGCTTTGTCTTCTGCCAGAATCCTATGGCCTAGAAAGCAACAGTGACATAGATTTCAAACAAAGATAATTGGCTCTAGTTCCCATATCAATTGTTCCAGTGTTTTTCCTGTCTTAGTACTTGGAGTCAGTATTTTAAGACTCCCATCATATGAGAGCCATTAAGGTGGGACAGAGGCTTGATTTACAGAGTCTAGATAGCACCTCCCTTATTCGGTTAATGAATTTAGCCATCAGAAAGAGTCTCCAAGAGGCTAACCCAGGTTTGGTTCCTAAATGCAAAGTCCAAGCTTTCCCCACATTTCATATGTTTCTGCTTCCCAAGTCAAGTGTAGTGGCTCAACCCTTAGCCACCCAATCCTGTCTAGCCACACAGACTCTCCTGAGTCAGTCTGCGCTTATCTGTCTCTCTATTTGTTCTTTAGTTCATTGGGAGAAGTTTTAAGTTGTCCGTACCCTTAAAAAGTTGATAAAAATGTATCAAGGCATTGCCATTTGGTTTAAGTTTAGCTCTCTCTATGACTCAGTCCCACAAAGATAATTACAGAATTAGATGTTAGGGTGGCTTTGTAATGCAAGCTCCGATGCTCTCATTGGAGGGACCAACAAAAGGATGATACAGAGCAAAAATAGGAAGCTTACAAGATGTAATGAAAACTTTCCTGACTGGGGAGATTATTTGGCTTCATTGTGATTTAAAAATAAACAAACTGTCTTTAAGAGTGCTATTCACCTTGTCTTTTTCTGCTGAAGTTTATTCCTTAAGTGTTAATTTTCATCTGTGTATTTAAGTATAACCATAAGGGTGTTAGCTTTGATATCTGCAATTCATCATGATGTGTTATTAATGAGTTGATAAATAAGAAATGAACAGTAAGATGAACGATGGATCGTTTTGAATCAGCGACTATTTTGCGCAGTGAGTTAGAACAACGGGTAATGTGCAGAGCAGCAAGCATTTGTATTTTTGACATAATACTAGGGCAGAGGGACCATATGGGACTAGAACGGTTTATCAGGAAGCTTTAACAAACGTCAGGTAAAAATTCGCAACGCATAAATATTTCTAAAAGAGGAACTTGTAGGGGGTCTGGCGTGGTGAAACATGGTTGTAACCTCAGCATTTAAGAAGCTGAGACAGGAGCATGATGAGTTCTAGGTCATCCCAGGCTACAAAGCTAGACCTTACTTGAAGAAACAGAAACAAAAGCCTGCCACCACCAGCAAGGAAGGTGTAAGGAAACGCCGGCTGTGCGTTAGGAGCCTCCCTGGGTGTGCTTCTGTCTCCATGCCCACTTCACTATATTAAAGAAGTGTGTCAATATCTTCCAGTGCTTCTAGTTTCATTAGAAGAATAGCAAGCCAAGTAGGATAGACAAGAATTACTTGGGAAAATCACATTTTTCATGTTAGTGATACTCTTGGAATCGTTTATCATGTCTCATTTGAAACACCGAAAAATAATAGTTTTCTTCTTATTTTCCTAAAATATGAGGCAACTTGTTTGTTTTTAGAAACATTATTTTCTTTTTGTGCTAATGTTTCCCTAACATCAACATAATATGATATAGAATGTTTTTGCCATTAAATTCTGATATTTTAGTATTATAAAAATATTGAATAATCCCAAATGTATAAACATAGATGCTTATATATTGTATATTCACAATTATACATATTAAGAGTATTCATATACATTCATCCCTTGCATATTTTCCTGAAATTGTCTTAGTCTAATTGTCTTTCACTTGTGAAGATGTATCCTTTTTTTTTTTTTTAAAGAAACTTCCTGGAGAAGATACTTATGTGCATTGAAATGATAAAGGGAGACGCTGATTAGCTCTGCAGTCACTTTAGTGTAACACAACCTTGGGATTCTACTTGGCTTCTATATATTTGCATTAATAATGCATTCACATATTTGCAAAAGGAATCTTGTATTTCTGGCAGAAGGGTTCTGGGGAGAGGCATTTTGGTCGGGAGCCTTTCACAGTGTTTCACGTGATACTGAGTTACATAATTGTACATAAATTTGGACTTTGATTCTGGAAGGCCCCTGACCAAAGGTGCCTTGAAAGATCCTCTCTAAATAGAATTTGTTATAGGCGTTATAGCTGGCGTGTGTGTGTGTGTGTGTGTGTGTGTGTGTAAGCATGTGCATGCGTATGTATGTATATATATGTATGTATGTATATGTATGTACATATGTACGTATGTACGTATGTATGTATGCACATACATATGTGTGCACATAGCCTGTTCATACAGAGGCCAGAAGTCATCTACTGTCCTCTTCTATCACTTGCGATTATTTGTTTTGTTTTGTGTGTAGGAGGATGTGTTTTCCGTGGTGTGTGAGGTCAGAAGAAAGCTTTGTCGAGTTGGTTCTCTCTTTCCACCTTTATTTTATGTAGGCGTTCAAATCCTCTTGCTTGTACAGTGGCTTTAACGACCGGACCATCTCCCTAGTCCTGGGGCTGTTTTATAACTGATTTGAGCTGGCTTGAGAATGACAATATCTCTTTTGGAAATAAGTATCCTGGATATCTCTAGGGAACATTTTTCATGACTCATGCCATGAGGAAAAGTGTATTTATTTTCATCAGTCTTTTTACTGAAACTGAGATGTTGCAGTATTTCTTCATTAAGCTGACTTTTAAAGACCTTTTTTTTTTTCTTTACAGAATGGGAGTTTTTACTGTGTTTGATGATCCATAAAGATGCAGGCAAGCATCGTAGCGCCTGGTCTCCAGCATCCTGCCTTCTCCATCATGACAGGCCGTGCCTCCAAATCGTGAACTGAAACACATCTTTCTTCCCCTAAAAGAAAAGCTTTATAATGAGAGTTTAACACAAGAGTATCTGCCCTTTGGAGACAGAAGTATTCAAGCACTATACTTGTTCGCCCTTTTCTTTTTATCTGCTTGAAATTAATTATGACACATTGATATATGTTTAGAAATCATGTGAAGTCTAAGCCAAAGAGGGTTTATATTTGTATATTCATTGTAATTCAATGTTTCGGTTGAAAACAGGTCCAGAAATCTATGGCATTAAAAAAAAAAATAGAACTGTTAAGTGTTTAAAACACTCAGAAACACATAAAAGCTTGCTGAGGATTTGTGCTGTCTTCTGTCTTTCATATCACATGATAAACAGTCTACCAGCAAGATCATCGCAACCAGCCCTGGTGGCATTGGCCTTTAATCCCGCACTCAGGAGGCAGAGGCATATCGACCTCGTCTGGTCCACATAGTGAGTCCGAAGTCAGTCCGGTCCACATGGACAGACAGAGTTACGTACTGACACCCTGTTAAAAAAAATGCTTATAAATACTGGTTTTAGAGATTTATAAAATCAAAAGACCACTGCTTGTATGGCATACACAAAGCTCTAAGTGCTTAGGGAGAGCGGAATGTGCATGTGCTGTGTATGTGCCAGAGGATGGAGAACAACCTCATGACGTAGGTTCTTTCCTTCCACCGTGTGGGTTCTGGGGATCAAATTCAGGTTGTCGGGTTTGGCAGTAAGTGCCTTTACTAGCTGAACCTATTCTTCAGTGTGGAGAAAATGTCCCTTCTGAGTAGAAAAGATGTCAGTGACCTCTGACAGTTGTGTGAGCCGAACACCATTGACCGGCGACGTTCACACAACCAGCATTTTGCATCCTAATGTTGCACCGAATCTCACAGAGCCCGAACAGAACCAACAACAGGTTTTTGGGGTTTTTTGTTTGTTTGCTTGCTTGCTTGTTTTGTTTGTAATATCTCCCTAATGAGCATCCTCAGATCAACTCCTTACAGCAGTCTGATAGGCTAGGAAGTATAATTGTGCTTTAAAAAAAGAGGTCAGATTGTTAAATGATTAAAAATTGCTTTCCCAAATAAGATAGGGTATAAAGAGTTCGTGTTTTCTTTGCCCATTTTGGAGTTAACTCCTTTCTGTGTAACTCTGAGAGTTACCCACACTGTCTCAAACAAGTGACCAGAAATCTCGTTTCTCAGAGCAAGACGTTGCCATGGAAACGATGACTGGCTAAATTTGGCTAGAAATATTTGCTGTTACATGTGCCTTGTGTTAAACACAGTGCTTTCCTTCCTCCAAAGTAGGAGAGGTGAAGAGTGATAGACTAGGGCATATACCATTTGTTTCTTCTCCCTTCCCCTCTTCCTCCATCTCTTTGTTCTCTCTCTCTCTCTCTCTCTCTCTCTCTCTGTACCATTCTTCCTTATGGTTTTATAGTCCTAGCTGAGCTCTAACTCATGGTCCCCCTGTCTCAATCTCTGAAGTGCTGGAATTACATTGCGCTGTCACTCCCGATCTATTCTTAAAAACATTATTTTATATTTACAGTAATTACTTTAAAAATAATTCCACAAACTTTATTAATGTTAAAAAGAATACTTGCAAATAAATAAAAGCACCACTCACCAAAAGTAACCAGACCCAAAGTCTATACAATGCAATGAACTTCTATATAGTTAAAAAATAGGTATTTGGAATGAAAACTATGGAGATTACACATCTTTCATTATCAGATAGATGCTATGCACTACTCACCACCTAAAACAAAACAAAAAAAATAACAGAATTAGAACTAGAGAAAAAAAAAGCTTCATATCCCATCTGTAACCAGTGTGCATTACTTTGATCCCTCTAGCAATTACAAGGGTCACTGACAGAGATTTTACTCTGTATGCCAGATGTTCTCCCATCTTACAGATAAATAAAACATTAAATGATATTTTAAAACTCACTATTATGGTTTTGACATTGCTTGAACATATATCCCCCACGGTGTACATGTGGGCATTTCGAAATGGGGCATTACTACCCTGTCTAGAGGCACTGAAGCGCCTCTACTCAAGACATTTTCCCAGTAAGTTTTCCAAGTGGCTGGAACAGCTGATCTATGCACTGAAATTTAATTCTCATTGAGAGATGTTAAGAAAGAAAAAAAAAAAAAAACTGCCCGTCGTGGTTGGGGGTGGCTTTTAGGGGTGGTTAGGATAGGATGCAGTCATCATTCTCTGGCTGAATATAATAGACACTGACTCATGCAAAGACCTCTAGCTCTTGCCTTGGGTTCACCAGACTAATCCAGGGGGAAGACCACTACCAGATGCAAGCCTCTAGCCCTTTATCCTGAAAGACTATGAGTTAAAAGAGACCAAACTCTTTTCTCTAACGCTTGCCTGGCCTCTGGAAGCTATTATCAGGAGAAACAAACACAATTACTTTAGAAGGATTCGGATAGAGGTGAGACTGATCCAGAACATACTGCATTCTGTGGCAGCGACCAGTAGCTGCACACCTCATTACTACCTTCACTGTCCACTTTCATCTCCGCTTTTCTAGATAGATTTTTGTCTTTACAGTTCTACAGAAGTTGAGTTATGCAAAACTTCTAAGATTGTTTTTGCAAAATTAAAAACTTTTCAGTCTTCCAAAACTATCGTTATATTTTACATAACGTTCAATTCCCAGTAGTGCGGCTGGCATATTACATAACTTGAAAAACACTTTGCTAGAAAATAACTATAAATCTGGGGGGGGGGGAATTGATGCATAGCTGCTTTTATAAGTGTCACCTGAGGAGGACTAGAATGCAGGGTTGTGCATATTGGAGTTGTAGGGACGAGTCCTGTGCAGATGGAGCTTGTGTAGCAGGAAGTGCGTTTTCCAGGGAGCAGGAGTATGAATTTAAGTGTCTCCAGTATGTGAGAACTTGGGCTCTGGTTTTCTACCAGTCAATGAGCTCAAATCAATCAATCATAAATCAAATCAGTGCATAAATTCAGCATTGCCAAAAGGCAATGGAATATGTTGGACATAGTAGCATATGCCAGGCCTGGGAAGGTGAGGCAGAATGATCAGAAGTAGAGCTATATAGTGAGTTCGGGGCCACCCTAGCTCATACTAAAACACAAGCAAACAAGCAACGCAATGGCCTTAGTGGAACTGTAGACTAGTAAATATAAACACTTTACCACAAGCTCCTCCCCCAGCCTCAGGAGCCAGATCGAAGGTCTTTTTTTGCCTAGCCCTGACTGACTTGAAACATGCTATGTGGCTTTGTCTAGCCTTAAACTCAAGCTCATAATCCTGCCTGAGTCTCTCAAGTGCTGGAATTACAATGTGAGTCACCACTCCCAGCCATACCAGGCTTCCCAGGAAGGCTTCAGAGCTCTGATGGTTTCTTACTGGTTTGCTCCTTTTACAGTAATTCCAGGCCTGGTCCGTCTCCACAGTGTCCTCCAGGGAGAAGGTGTCCTTGTGGTTTGTCAGGTCCAAAATTCTCAGGCACTCCCAATGTCTCTTCTCCATTTTCATTTTATGTCTTGTCTCTTATTAATGTAATAACTTTATTTTACATGACAGTAAAGCCAAGGCATAATATTTTATCATTCTATGAATAACCCCACTTTACTAAGAACTTCATTAGAACTGGGTGTGTGTGGATATGGTACACACGCTGCACCTTTACATAATAAAACCTGATCTTTTTTTTTTTTTTTTTTTAGACAGGGTTTCTCTGTGTAGCCCTAGCTGTCCTGAAACTCACTCTGTAGACCAGGCTGGTCTTGAACTCAGAAATCCGCCTGCCTCTGCTTGCCAAGTGCTGGGATTAAAGGCGTGCGCCACCACTGCCTAGCATAAAACCTGACCTTAATGAAAGGATTCACCAAGAAAGATAAAGGAAAACTTGGTAGACCAAGGCAAGGAAACAGGAAATGGTATCAAATCACAACACTAAAGCCTGTCTTTATTTATTCATTTATTGTTCTGGGTTTTGTATCTTACTTTCCTAACAAGCTTAAATGTCCTTGGTGATCAACAAACAAACAAACAAACAAACAAAACCCCCTATGAACCTTCTATATTAGTAATACCTCCTTCTCTGAGTACAAGATAAACATCTCCAGGAATTTTCCACTGTGCTAAAATGGATCATTTGGGGGAACTGCCTCTTGAACTATTGCAATGGTTCATCTCTAAGACCTTACATTTCAATCTCCCACAGTGGTCCCCCCATATTAGTTCCTCCTGGAATCTTTTATCATGCCTTGCCCCCCTTGCTTTCCCTTGAAATACTTTTGATTTTACTATTATACTGCTGAAGTGCACACTGACATGCCTTTGAAGTTATGTGATGGCAGAACTCTATAGGGAATGTGAATTAGGCTTTTAACTTATTTCCCATTAGACTAAAAGTAATATACCTGGTTGAAATATCTGCATTTTCTCTACACATTAGAAAGTCATAATCAGCGTGAATGTGATATGTTGGGTTTTTTTTTTTCATCAATTTTTTTTTCTTAATTCCTTTAGATGCAGACAGCTGAGATTAGTGCAAAGTGGAGCATTCTTGACAGACCGCGTAAATGATGCATCCACTCTGTTGGACTCAGACATGAGCAAGAATGGCTGCCACCTGTCATAGAGCCCATTACAAGACTGTAAAGTCCTGGGAGCAGAGACTGTGCACTCAGTGTTACAGAGAACTCAGCATATAACGTCCTAAGCATGTCAGTTCTTCATAATGCTCATACAGCAACAGCAAGAAAGTGGTAGACTCGTGTGTGTGTGTGTGTGTGTGTGTGTGTGTGTGTGTCTGTGTGTGTGTGTGTATGTAAAAACAATTAATCACAGCAGAAGGACTCAGATAGAGAACAGGACAGATGGCTCTCGTTACATTCTACCCAGAACTAGAGTTCCCATCCCCTACCGGAAATAGAATATGGTACCAAACGTGAGGGAGACAAAAAGACATAGGATAAAAACCCACGCTGTTTTATGGCATCAAATTGTTTAAAAAACCACACTGTAATGGTGAGTACAGTGAGAATACAGTAAACCCGAAGCAGAAAGGAACATAATACAGTCAGTGGAAGCCATGGAGCTATACAGAGAGTTCTCAGAGGAGATACAGATGGCCAAGAAATATTTTTAAAAGGCATTCACCATCCTTAGGCATCAGGGAAATGCGAATTGAAACCACTTTGAGATTTTGTTTTACTCCAATTAGAATGGTTACAAATGAGAAAACAAAAGATAATACATGCTGTCGAGGATGGAAGGAAGTGAGGGTCCTCGTGTGCTGTCGGTAGGAACACAAACTCCAGGAATCAATATGGTGGTTCCTCTGAAAACTAGAAATACATCTACCGTTTAACTGATATGCCACTCTTGGGCATGTCCCCAAAGGACTCTATCTCCAGCCACAGAGACACATGCTTATCCAGGTTCATGGATGCTCTATTCACAGCTACAGCTAGGTCATGGAAGCAGCCTAGATGTCCATCCACTGATTGGTAATGGTGATGAAATGGTACATGTACACAGTGGGATTGTATTCAGTTGTAAAGAAAGATAAACTGTGCTGATCAATGGATGGAACCAGAAAGCATACTGAACATGAATGTGAGGTAGCCCAAACCCAGAAAGACAAATGTTACATGGTCTCACTCGTATGGGGACCTTAGCCTCCAATCTCTAACTTTGTGTATTTAACTTGAAGTACTTGCAGAACACAAGGAACAAGAAAAGGGCTATTAGTGAGAAGGGACAAGGAAGGTCTTAATGGGGGAAAGATAAAACACAGGCAATATGGAGAAGAAAATGGGAATGATCTGGAGGAAGGACTAAGCAGGGGGACAGAAGGAAGAGCAGGCAGAAGAGGGGCAAGAAGAGGGATAAAGGATCCTAAGGACGCTTGAAAAACCCATATATGAAAACACTATTTCATAAGTATACACACAAGGGGAGAGAGAGTTAGTTTAAGAGTGGGGCCGCTGGTAAGTCAACTACATTTCAGTGTATGGCCCTATACCCAACACAAATTGGACTCAGTTGGATCTCAAAAAAAACAAAACAAAACAAAACAAAACAAAAAAGAGGTTATAAATGAAATAGTAAGTTGGAATGAGGAGGGAATTGGGAATGGATCTAGGAGAAGCTAGGGAGAAGAATGGCGGTGTGTATGTGAAAATGTCCAAAATATATTGCATAATATTCTCAAAGAATTAATTAATTAATCACTTTTGTGTTTTGTCTTAGAGACCTGGTTTCTTTGTGTAGCCCTGGCTATCTTGGATCTCACTCTGTAGACCAAACTCACAGAGATCTGCGTGCCTCTGCCTCCCGAGTGCTGGAGTTAACGGTGTGAGCCACCACCACCAGGCTAGGCAAACTTTTCTTAACGATTCGACTCTAATGACAGCTGACCCCCCCCCCCCCCCAGAGACTTCCAAAAGTAAAGGTAAACGTGTGATTTGGAAAACCTGAATCACTAATATCAACCGGGCAGTAGATACAGTGAAGAATTTGGTATTTTGCAGATATTTCTCAGCTTCTTTAGTGTAAATTCTCTAAATTTGAATGGTAAATAAAAACATAAAAGTTATATGTAGTAAGAGGGAAACATGATTTTTTGACACATGTATGCTTTACGTAACATTTGAACATACTGATCTTCTCCAGCACTATCATTTCTCTACAGTAAAGACGAAACCCTCTCTTGTAGCTTTTTGGAATGTATAATGAATTACTGCTTCTTACAGCTACTTCTTGCTCTTATCTAACTGTTAATATACAGATTGCACTAGATCATGGTTAGGCATTATATAAATCGTTTGGCGTATAGGGAATGTTGCTATAAAATCTAAACGGAGGGTTGAGAGATGGCTCGGCTGGTAAAGTTACCTGTTACCATCACTGTCAGTGTGAGTCCAATCCCCAGTAATTTCTTGGCCATCTGTATCTCTTTCTGAAGACTGTCCTCTGACCTCTTCACGTGCACTGAGGAGTGTACATGCCCCCGGTAAATAAGACATCATAGAAATGAAACTTCAACAAAATAATTTTTTAAAAAAAATCTAAACAGGATGTTTACCATTTAAATGTGTGTGTGTGTGTGTGTGTGTGTGTGTGTGTGTGTGTGTGTGTGCGCCTATACACTCAGAATTTCCAGAACTTTGAGAGATGAGGATGAGAACTGGGTCAGAGAACACACACCTTGGAGGCAACTATTGATTTTTATAAACGTTTTAGGTGAGAAAAGATGCTAAGAAGAGTCCCATCTTCTGAAGGGTCTTGGTGGCGTGCTGTCATCCTTCCAGATCCGTGCCAGGCTCTCTTGCACTGCGGTCTTAAGGACGAACAATCTAAAACAGATTGCATTTGTTAGCCTATGGATTGATTCCAGGGAACATTTCACCTTCGGATGATCAAAGCATAGTTTGATAGGTTAAGAATGCAATAATTGGGATAATTAGCCAATAATTTTTGCAGCAAAAAAGTCATTAGTTGCTACTAGCTCCTCTGCAAGCTAATGATTTGGGGGTGGGGGGCGTAGGGGGGGAGTGGAGGATGGGAGGGAGGGAAATTTAGAAGCTTAATTTGTTTAAAAATGCACCTCTGTCCTCTCTGTAGCTTTGGTTGTTGGGAGTTATAGTTCAGTTCCATCTTTCAAGTCCTGGGAACTTTTGGTTGGCTGGACCTGCCTATGGTTGCTGATGTCACAACTGGAGTTATTCAGCGTGAACCTCTACTTGAGGACAAAGGGCAGATTCTACATCTTTTACAAGAAAAAAAAAAGATTCAAACAACTCACCCTCTCTCACAAAAGAGGAGCCTAGCTATGTCTTTTAAACTAAACCAAATACAGGCTGTTTTTCAGTGTTCAATTGCTGTGAGGAGGCATGATGACCATGGCACTTCTTATCAGAGAAAGCATTTAATTGGGGCTGGCTTGCAGTTTCAGAGGTTTGGTCCATTATCATCATGCCATGGAGTATGGCTGCACACAAACAGACAAGTTGTTGGAGAGGTGGCTGAGAGTTCTATATATGGATCCCGTGGGCCGCAGGAAGAGAGAAAGATAATGGGATTTCCTTGAGCTCAAAGCCCACCACCAGTGACACACTTCCTCTAACAAGGTCACACCTACTTCCACAAAGCCACACCCCCTAATCCTTCTCTAACAGTGTCACTCTTTGATGAATAAGCATTCGAATATATTAATGGGCCCATAGGAGCCATTCTTACTCAAACCAACGCAGGGTGTCATTGGGGACCTTGGGTCCCTTTTTGGACGTTCTTGGTGTCATAGGTAAAATAAGTTAAAAAAACAGACATAGAAAATGACTTGAGGACAATTTATTGGAGTTGACAAGAGAGAAAAACAGGGAAGCCAAGCTAGAGAGCTTGCTAGCTGCCAGGGAGGGCAAAGACAGAGGAGGAAGGGAGAAAGTTATACTGTGTTCTGAGTTAAAAGTCAAGAAAAATATGCAGACTCAGTAATGGAGGTTGTGAGCAGCTAGCTGCACCAGGAAGTGGGCCGCAGACAGAAAAGTGGGCTGAATATTAGGACATGCAGATTTGGAGTTTCTACTCATATCTGGAAATGCAAAGAGGAATGAGAAAAAAAAAATACATTTTCTAAGTTTGAAGCAGATTTAGCCATGAAGGTCTGTGAGTTGCTACCTGGGGGAGGAGGGAGTTGGGAAGATGCATACTTATCTCATCAAGGGAGCACTTACTTTGTCCTCAGTGGCATCATATTTCTTTTCACCTCCTGGTGTTAGTCAGGTTTTTAGATTATAAAATCAGATTTCCTCCTTAAAGTGGGAATGGTCTTATCCTTGCCTAGGTGAGGGAAACACTGGCCATCTATCTGACCACCGACAGTGGGTGGCATTTTCAAAGTGGTTTATTTATATGCTATTTATATTCAAGGATGGGACCACGGGAACACATCAAAATGTCCCTAAGGAGGTCTCCAAAACAGAGAAGTCATTGATGGATCGTGGATCATGCTATTTGTGCCGGAGGGTGATGACATGGACATTCACATGTCACAAGGAGTACCGGGAAGTAGACAACTACAAATGGGCCCTTTTCCATTTCCTGTCTAGCTTTATGTATCAAGGGTACCAATGAGAAATTCACTGTGAAAGAAGAGGAAGCGAGGATTTGACATGGGTCTTCCTCCACCTTAGAAACTAACCTAGACCATTTTTATTTAAGTATCACAACCCCTCTCTATTCACACTGGCTACCTCTAAATCCTTTTCTCTTGTGTGTTTCTCTTCCCTTTTCACCATGTAGGACTTCTTTTTCTTAGTGGCTCAGAAGTAACAGAAGGAGTCCATTCCTGCCCCAGGTTATAGAAGATTTACAGTGGGAAGCAGGTGTCAGAGTGCAGGGAGTCATTCTGGTATCCTTCTGTGGTGTGGAACGGGATTTCACTGTTTTCTGGAAGGAACTGCAGGTATCTAAGAGCTCTTTGGTTCAATCATGAGGAAGTTAGTTGGCTTACAAACCCTACTGGAAACCGATCCACCACACTTAACTTTATTTCCCTAGGAATGCATTCTTCTGAGTTCTGGATGAATCCACTGGAATCTTTTTTGAGAGTTAAAAGCTGCAGTTGTAGGAGATCATTTCTCCACCTTTCTCTCTGACTACAGTGTCCCAATGGTGCCTATTGCTAATCTCGGGGATCATTTCTTCAGTGTCCAAGATATTCAGAGAAAGAACATTTCAGGCAAGAACATAAGTGCTCTAAAATTGAACTCAGAACTTTACTGAAAAAGATAGGTTTTGATTGATAAGCACACATAAAGTGATGGATTGTCTTAGCTTAGTCTTTTTAAGTGTACAAAGGTAGGTTCTTATTAATATTTATGGGCCATGTCTCATCTTTTTGAAGGCTTTATGAGACCCACAGTGGTGCTGCCAGTGCAGACTGCTGTGATGGAGGTCACTCGAATTTATTTTCTATGCGGTCTTTGTTTGTCTTGCTTTTCTTGTTTCAAGTCCGTACACAATGTCACACCAAGTTTAGGTAAAATAAACTTTCTACTACTATTCTACTTATACCTATTCCAGGGCTACAAAAAGTGAAGTGAATAGTAAAATCAGACTACTACTATTAATCATTGAAAGCTGATTATGCTTTTTGCTTCAAAAATGAAAATAAACAGGCTGGAGTGGGGGCATGCCTGTGACTTAGGAGTAGAGGACAAGAGGATCAAGAGCCCAATGTCATCCTTGGCTCCATATGACTCAAGGTTAGCCTGGGCTACATGACCTTTCTCAGAAAGCTACTTCTCCCTCCAGAGAAAGAGAGAGAGAGAGAGAGGGAAGGAGGGAGGAAGGGAGAGAGAGAGAGAGAGAGAGAGAGAGAGAGAGAGAGAGAGAGAGAGAGAGAGAGAGAGAGAGAGGTTTTGAGACCTGGAGTTTGGAACTGGCCTGGGCAACATAATAAAATAATCAAACACCATCTCAAAAAATACTACAGAGAAGGGGGAGGGGAAATGGAGGAGAGGAAGGGAGGAGGAAGAAGAGAAGAAATGGAAGATGATTCTCTGCTGCTCTCATCACTTTCTCCTCCAGGAGGTAATCACAGGTAGGAATATCCACAAAATGTGCCCTGAAAAAGCCAAATTCCAGTGGAGGATTTAAAACCACTGGTAATGAAAAGCCCCACTGTCTGTGACCGAGCACCTTTCCTGAGCTGTTTTTGACTATAATGTTGAACTTCCCCAAATAACTGGAGTTTAAATATGGTAAGTATTTGTGTTGAGGTTTGGTCTGTGGCTATGTATTGCAGTGTTAATTCTGTACCTGAAGATCTAGATGCCTGTGACTGAATTTTCATGTTTACTGGCTTTTTATTGTGCAAACCTTGTTCCTTAGTTTAAAACTATTGGTTAAATAAAAATGACTACAGCCTATTATTGGAGGGAATAGAGAGATAGGCAAGTTTTGAGTTACCTGGTTGGGGGGGGGG